>SWBT01000376.1:0-127803 GCA_005298045.1 Pleurotus ostreatoroseus | reverse complement strand
GCGAAATAGGTGATGGGCAGGGTTCTCGTGCCGAAGGCGGCACGACCTTTTGATGTTAAACCCTAGGAAGGGTTTTAAGGTCGAGCGAAGCTCGACCGGACGTAGGGAGCGAGGGAGGGTACAGAAACCCTTCCAAATATTTCGTGTGATGCATGAAACTTACGCGAACACCTCCGTGGGACGCTGATGGGACCGGCGCCGCGGCCCCATCAACTTAAGTCATAGTAGTTATAAGCTATTGACACAAAATGAGTGCACTATTGGCTCTCAATTGCAGTATGTACCACTTCATACGTCTCCTAATGTATGCCATTTAAAGTTTCTCCGCGCTGCGCGCGGTATTCATGACGTTACTAGCGTGCACCAGTAGAGCGCACACGAGCCGACGCTTGCCTTATTTGGCGAGCTCGCGCCCATCCGGCGGCAGCCGGCACAGCTCCGCTTGCCTATACGCTTGCCTGTCCTACTATGCATGCTCAAAGCCATATCCAATACTTCTAAAACAAGTGAAGTATAGCTGAATATTAAATCTATGACACCCCGGCTCGTCCTCGCTGTCGTTGACGACGGCGACGCTCGGTCGTGGACGACGAGCGCGGGCCGGCGGAAGTGCGACCTCATTGGCTGAGCGGTCTCTCAAGCGCGCGGAGACCCTAGGGTTTAGCTAGGTCTGCTACCCTCAATTAGGGTTAAGCGGGGTTGGGGTTCCCGATTGGTAACCCTATCGGAAAACCCTGGTCATGACGGTGCTGCCCAGTTTGCGAAATAGGTGATGGGCAGGGTTCTCGTGCCGAAGGCGGCACGACCTTTTGATGTTAAACCCTAGGAAGGGTTTTAAGGTCGAGCGAAGCTCGACCGGACGTAGGGAGCGAGGGAGGGTACAGAAACCCTTCCAAATATTTCGTGTGATGCATGAAACTTACGCGAACACCTCCGTGGGACGCTGATGGGACCGGCGCCGCGGCCCCATCAACTTAAGTCATAGTAGTTATAAGCTATTGACACAAAATGAGTGCACTATTGGCTCTCAATTGCAGTATGTACCACTTCATACGTCTCCTAATGTATGCCATTTAAAGTTTCTCCGCGCTGCGCGCGGTATTCATGACGTTACTAGCGTGCACCAGTAGAGCGCACACGAGCCGACGCTTGCCTTATTTGGCGAGCTCGCGCCCATCCGGCGGCAGCCGGCACAGCTCCGCTTGCCTATACGCTTGCCTGTCCTACTATGCATGCTCAAAGCCATATCCAATACTTCTAAAACAAGTGAAGTATAGCTGAATATTAAATCTATGACACCCCGGCTCGTCCTCGCTGTCGTTGACGACGGCGACGCTCGGTCGTGGACGACGAGCGCGGGCCGGCGGAAGTGCGACCTCATTGGCTGAGCGGTCTCTCAAGCGCGCGGAGACCCTAGGGTTTAGCTAGGTCTGCTACCCTCAATTAGGGTTAAGCGGGGTTGGGGTTCCCGATTGGTAACCCTATCGGAAAACCCTGGTCATGACGGTGCTGCCGAAAATGGTGGTTTCAAGGGAGGTCCGCCGCCGTAGGCGGCCCGGTCTGATGGGCTTCGGCCAAGGGAAATGACCGACAGGTCTCTGGTCTCCCCCCTCCCGTCGTCTCAAAGTCCTTTGTTTGCGTGAAGAATGATGGTATCTGCCGTCGCTACTGTATCGTAGATTCGCGTTAGGTTAATTCATCTTCATGTTGTCTGATCTTCGATGTGTATTGTGTGTGATCGTTTGCACCGGGTACAAAGCGTCGTGCTTCAAGGTAAGTTGCTTCCGCTCGAGTGGACGAACATGTCTGCCACGTCTTCTCCTCAACACCCATGCCTCGTAGTCGATTTGTCCGAGAGATGTATACCTACCCACATCAGGCTAACGACCCCGACATCTACGACTTTTATCTCAACTTCCCTGCTGTGCAAGGCGACACCTTACTTGAAAATGAAGATTGGCACTACCCCTTTTGGCCCACGGTCGCTGTATACTGCATCGACTCTCCTCATTTTCATGTTGAAGACATTTGGCACCTCCATCCATATGCCAAGGTGCCTCTTCTCTTCGAAGCAACCGGAGAAATAGCTTCTCACGAATGCTATTTGACGACCGCTGGAGACGCTGAGAGAGACCCGCCGGAATCACTAGATGCCCCGATGGCATCATTTTGGCTGAAGCCTCTCGAAGACGAGTCTGCTCGAGCGGAGCGGAATGCACTCGTCCTTCGTTTATGGGACATTGCGCAAGAGGCAGGTACCGATACAAAGATCGTCGAGTTCCTTTCGTGCGGGCGGGCACAGCTGAGGAGAAGACAGGCGAGCGAGACGAGTATTCAGATATTTTGGGGACTTACTCGCAAAGACGGGGTACGTAATGTTTAAATTACACCATGGCAAGCAGTACTCATGCTGGCACGGTCCTGGGTTTCTCGCTAGACTTCACAGTCTCATCAACTACCGGTTTACAGCACACACGGAACCTTGTGCCCTCCGGAGAATTTATCTCAGGTCCCTTTCGAGCGTCCGGTCCGAGTATTATTCTCTCTTGGACTCCATCGTGTTCCGGGACGTGCGCCATCAATCATGGCGAAACTGCATTGGCTGTCACCTCTGTCTTGAGTCTCTCCGGTCAAGTCTCTGCAGTACATGTAGTCTTGCTTCATTTCGCTTATTTCTGTATCCATAGCACTGGCACATTGTAAAATTGAAGCTTTTCACAGCTAGGAGAGTGTTTTAATACGTGCAATATTTAGAAAACTGTATTCAATAATGTCTTGTAACTTAGCACCAATGTATTGAACTGCTAGACGTCCTTTAAGCCTTGTAAAGTATCAGGACTATATTCTTTCCTTAAGATCACCTCAGTATCACGTAGGTGATAATACACTGGTAGCATGAAGCGAGCTGTTTCATGTACAGACAGTTTACGTAGACTTTGCTTCCGCCGTACGAGACGAAGCCGATCTTGAGTCGACGGCGGCGGCGCAGTCATAAACAGGGGGTGCGCGCAACTTAGCCCCTACGTTCATCTCCGAGCCTTGTTCCACTCTCAACTTACGCCTCCCATAACCTTCTCATGTCTGCCTTCGAGCCCGCTGCTGTGCGGGCAATAATACGCCAAAGTTTGTCTCCGGACAAGCGCGCCAACTTCGAGAAGACCTGGAATGATACAGTGAGTATACTCTCGACATTCTATATTCTCAGAATCCTTCAACAACATACCTGTGAACCGTCTATAGGTCGCAGACAAGCTTGCAAACTGGTTTGCCAATCGCCCAAAACAAGCAGTTGAAGGCGAACAGCTTGAGTTCGCCGCCAACGTAGTGGCCTATACAAATTTCATCTGGTCAGAGTTCAAACCCCACGGAAATGCAAAGCCCGGCACCCTACCACTTCCTTTGCCCATCAATATCCCATTGTACGGGCCGCGATTTGTGCCGCCGACTTACTTACATGCTCGCAAACGAAGTCCGGGATCACCGAAGATCCAGCCTGTCACCAACTATATCAAACCTGTCAGCGTGGTCCACCCCTTCTACTTCCCAAACTTCTTCAAGAGGTGCCCGCAATGTGATAGCGTTGACGATAAGGAGGTGTATTGGGATAGTTGGATCTCGACGGGGCCGCGAGAGGTGTATGGCTTGAAGTACGGAGAGACGGCTATCGGCTATCAGTTGCGCTGTAAGGCCTGCAAGAACCGTGGCCTAGAATGGTGCTTCGCAACTACGTCAGCTGCATTTTGGGCAAAAAGCGAAGCGTGGTCCGTACCTCGTAAGTTGTGTAACATCGAATTGCTGTTGGATGTTTGCTGAGTGACGTAGGTGGTGTGCCCATCTTCTTCTACCGTGCGGCGGTATCCCGAGACCTCTATGATTACCTGATTGAGATGCGGCCTTCGACAACCTCTGCGGGACTCGCAGAGAATGTTCGACGTGAGTACAACAAGCTCAATGTTATCGCGATAATGTCACTAACCGCGCAATCACCCCATCTTGCTGATGTGAACCTTCCAGAGTTGCATCTACAAGAGTATAAGCTCCGAGAATACGAATACTTACTCCAATATCGAGAGTGCCTTCGCCCTTTGCCACCGCTCGCCTTCCGCAAAGTCACAGCTTCCCGAAGGGATGGACTCGCAATCTTCAACGAACTAGTGGACACTGATGAAGGCGACGCGACTGAAAGTGCACGCGCGCTGTACGGAGAGCGATCAATATCAGCGGACTTCATTACCGATATCTATCTCGACTGCGACAATCGCACTCGCCAACAGGAATCTGCAGAGTACGTCAAGACACTATCAGGTGCGTTCACGCCGATACAAATGAAAGTGAAAAGCGATGGACCGCACCTACAGGTCGATCTCTCTCGCTTGATGCAACCTTCAAGCTTGCTAAGAAAGCCGTGGTTGTAACAAAGAACAAAGCTCGCATTCAAGTCGCTAAAGGCGGTCTCGTCAGCGTCATAAACGAGCGAAATGAGATTGTCGCCTGGGTGAGTGGATAACTCACGTTTTCGGATCACAGAGTTCTCAACTCTACCGCTTTACTTGATATCTTCCAGCGACTGTGCCGATCGCAGGCGAATGAAGAGCTCCAGTCCATATTGGAGGACTTGGCGGCCCGGTTCCAAATATTGAAGGCCCCGAAGACTGAAGAGGTCCTCTCTGACAATTGCTGCCACATTGCGGTTGTTGTCTTCAAAGCGATGCCGGAGGCTCATCTGGGGCTCGATGTGTATCATTTTCTGACACGGTACGTCCTAAATCGAATACGCACCGCGATCATCTGAACCTAAACCCATTAAAGATATACCGCTATGATTTTGAACAAGTCGAAGAGTCCGTGGTACCTTCCGGTCGCACGAGAAATCGCCGATGCAATCTATGAGACACGGGCTACTGCAACCCAACATGCGACATACCGAACTCGTCATGAACAAGAGTCTCGACTCCAGGCGACATTCGAGAAATACTCACGCATGACTGGTGTTTGGGCCCCGGGTGCAGAGCGGACACATGGCGAGCAGATAGGACATGTGAAGAAAGGCTGTTTGACTCGACGGCTTCAAGACATCGCTGCTGATGGAAGCCGTATCGAGGGTTCACACAAAACCTGGAACAGCCTTCAGCGCGCGCAGCCTAGTGGGCTCGAAATGGTCCTCGCGTTGGGAGCCGACCTTGTTCTCCGGAGGAACATCCGTGTCCGGTTCGGATCTCGTCACAAACAAGCACCGGCGACAGGCTTTGTCGCCAGTACACATGGGTGCCATCACGTTCGCCTCTGTAACGAAATCAATCAGCTGTTCAACCAGTTGGCCGAAGAAGAACAAAAACGCGGCACGGTGGAAGAGTATACATTACGCCCAGTCTTACCGCGTGTGGATACACCAGAGACATTTGGATTGTCCGGCGTATCTAGCGAGGGTCTTCTTGAGCTTGAGGGTCTGTTACAGATCAAGGATGACCCAGAAGACGAGGATGAGAACGTACTTCAGCGTACGATCACGGAAGCCGATATTGAGCTTCCGAAACCCGACATTATCGCCAATGCTTGTGCGGCCACGACGGCGCCATCTATGTCACTCTGCACTCACGCCGAGTTCCAGTTGGCCAGGGATGGTCTTGAAGAGGTTGAGCCTCCCGTAATCGGCCAGCGATCGGACAAAGCGATCAAGCTATGTGCGAAGCTGGAACCTGTAGTCATTGTAAGTGATGCTCTACTATCTTAGACACAATAAAACTTACCAGTATCACTGCAGGATTTAACTTCTACAGAAAGCACCTCCAATGACAATCTCCGTGAATGTGGAGGGTCTTCTAAGACCTCGCAGGTCAAGCCGTCGTCGTTGAAGCGAAAGGAACCTGAGTTCGACTGCGCGCCTACCTCCACAATCGTAGATGCGGTCACTACTATAGAGGTCAACGATGCAGCTCCTAACAGCAAGAGAGCAAAGATATTACCTGCCGTGACATTGTCAAAGGTGTGCGGTCAGACTTTGTTCAGCACAACGAGCTTGCTGAACAAAATGCAGGAGACGCAGCCATCATCAGCAGCACAGCCAATCCGCGGAACGCTGGATGGCTTCTTTTCCCTAAAGCGGACTGATCATCTGGCAATCGCCGTCAACGCTGCAGTCGAGCAGCCTTCAGCGTCCGCAACATCCTCCACTGAGCAAACTCCAGTGCAAGACGAATCGTCGGGACTTAGCGACAAGGGCGAAGCCAGCAAGAATTCATCATCAAATTTCACGTCTCGTCTCACGGCCCTTCGTACTCGACTGCCTGACCTGCAGAGTGAGGAAACGAAGGGTTTGTCGCGCTCAGAGCGCATCTTTCATTTGCACACAGGTATCAATCCCCACTCTCTCAGGATCGAGAAATTTGGCACTGAACATTTCACCTTCATGAACCTGCGCCTCGAGCGGAAATGGGCGTCATACGAGATGACGCCACGCGGTTATCTATCAGCTACGGAGGCTTACAACGACCGACTTGCAGAAGACCTTACGAAGGAGGGCAAGAAACTCGTCGTCAAGAAGACGGCGCACGCGCTGATGGAGAAACTCGCAGAGGTAGAAGCGTGCTGCATCGATAGGATCATAACTGACAACTTCAAGTGTAAGTTCTCCGTGCTCTGCACCTTTTGCTTTGCTGATAAGCTCACTTGGCCAAATTTATAGCAAAATCGGGAGATGAAGATTACTGGCGCAAACATTGTTCGGTCGTATCATTGGGCGCAAATGCCGTAGAGAAGTCAAACGAGACTAAGAAGAAGGTGAGTACTCATTATAATCTCATAGTATCTGGTTGCCTCCGGGTTGCATATTGAGAGCCTTGTAAGCTCTCAATATGCAGCTTATCTATGATCTCACTGACTCGAAGACCATGCGACACATACAGACTGCATATCGAGAGCGTTGCCCGCTCTCGGTATGCAGCTTATCTATAATTTCGCTAACTCGGCGACTGCTGGGTGCAGGCTGTGAGCTCTCAGAGCTCACGGTCTGCATCCTGTTGCTCGCGCTATCAGCGCGGTGTGCGCAGACTGCATGTCGAGAGCGTTGCCCGCTCTCGATATGCAGCTTGTCAATTATGTCGCTTACTCGGCGACTACTGGGTGCGGACCTAGAGCTCTGAGAACTCTCGGTCCGTATCCTATCACTAGTATGCTCAGCGCAATATGCGCAGGCTGCATATCGAGAGCGTTGCCCGCTCTCGATATGCAGCTTGTCATTTATGTCGCTTACTTGGCGATTGCTGGGCGCAGATCGAGAGCTCTCATAGCTCACGGTCTGCATCCAGTTGTTAGCGTTCTCTACATGGTGTGTGTAGATGCATATTGGGAGCGTTCTACGCTGTCAGTATGCATTGCGTGATCGCTGCCTATCCATATATCCTTTGAATGAATTGCAGACCCAAAATTCATTGCTGACCCTTTCGATCACAGAATCGCAAGCCGCAGACATGTTCGCGCTGCAAGATGATCAAATATGTAGCTGCTCTAGGTAGTCAGGCGAACCACAAGAAGCATCATTGCTCGGACGGCGTGAAATCAACACATCAAACTGATCCCCCGCCGCGCTGGCCTCAGCCGGCCGGTCTCTTCTCCAACGGTACTCATTTTCACCCAATCGTCTTCCTCGAAAATGTCCATCGCCTGCACGAATACAACGCCAACGGTTATCTCGACGGGCAGACAGCAATGCCCATGGAGCTCGCAGCCTTCGCACACATGCTGGACACTCGCAAACGCATCGTCACGTCGCAAGAGGACAACAAGAAGACCATCCTCTTCAAGCTCTTCCCATATCTCACCTGCAGTCCACCCAATATGGAACTCATCGAAGATCTCGACGGCGCACGCTATCTTCGCATCGACTGTATGTCTGATGCTTGATTCGCTTCACAGTGTGCATTCAAGTAAGCATTTATATATCTTAATCTTCCTATTACTAGTGCTCTCAGAGCAATGTGTGCAGGCTGCATATCGAGAGCCTTGCCAGCTCTCGATATGCAGCTTGTCAATTATGTCGCTTACTCGGCGACTGCTGGATGCGGACCGGGAGCTCTCAGAGCTCACCATCTGCACCCTGTCGCTAGCGCGATATCCGCGATATCCGCGATATCCACAGACTGCATGTCGAGAGCGTCGCCCGCTCTCGATATGCAGCTTGTCAATTATGTCGCTTACTCGGCGACTACTGGGTGCGGACCTAGAGCTCCGACAGCGCTCGGTCCGCATCCTATCATTAGTATTCTCAGCGCAATATGCGCGAACTGCATATCGAGAGCATCTCCAGCTCTCGATATGCAGCTTATCTATAATTTCGCTAACTCGGCGACTGCTGGGTGCAGGTCGAGAGCTCTGAGAGCTCTCGGTCTGCACCCTGTCTCCAGCGTTCTCAACGCAACGCGCGCAGGCTGCATATCGAGAGCATTGCCAGCTCTCGATATGCAGCTTGTCAATTATGTCGCTTACTCGGCGACTGCTGGATGCGGACCGGGAGCTCTCAGAGCTCACGGTCTGCACCCTGTCGCCAGCGTTCTCAACGCAACGCGCGCATGCTGCATATCGAGAGCATCGCCAGCTCTCGATGTGCAGCTTGTCAATGATGTCGCTTACTCGGCGACTGCTGGGTGCGTGCGGATCGTGAGCTCTTATAGCTCACGGTCCGCATCGCGCTGCTAACGGACTCGTTCGCAATGCGACACGCAGAGGTGGCGCGCAGAAGTTGCGTATTGAGAGCGCTGCTAGCTCTTGATACGCAACTCGTCAATGTCATCAGCGGCCCTTCGATCGTTAGCTTGCGGCCCGTGCACTGTATTTTATATCTTTTTAGATGTTACTAACCTGGTCATTACAGCTCCCATATTGTCGGGATCTCGGAGATCACTCGGCGCCGGGTCAAGCGCACTGTGCACCACTCGTCTCTTGCGACCATGCTATACACGCGGTACTGGTCGACATCGCTTTCTTATTCTTCTTGGTTATCCTTCTGTCTCCTTTCTTCAATCCTGAATGGCAAAATGCCGTTTGCTCGAAAATCTTATAAAGTAATTCGTCTATTTTACTATTGTACATGTTGATATAGTTGTATGCTACCTACGCGAATGAGATTAAAGTGTCCGGACCGCTTTGCGCGAGTGTGCGTACGCCAACGAGCCGAGCAAAGACTTGTCGCCACCAGACGCGAACCCCTCGATTAGGGTTAAAAAGTGCGGGGGACGGCCAAACCCGTGTCTAGGGTTTAACACCACGTGCCTCCTCCAAACGGTCAGAACGGTCGGAACGGTCGACCGTTTGGGCGTCTAGAGTTCCCTTGGGACCACGGACCTTCTCCATTTTCGCCCAGTTTCCCCGATCCCGCGTTTTCACGTGACCGCGCCTACGCGATGGCGAGACGCGCCGGCGTCTCTAGCAACCATGTCTTTTGCTTCCGCGAGTGCCTGCCTCCGCGAACTGCGACAGTGAACAGATCGAGAGACGTTATTCGGGCATAAGAATATCTATGGGAATATTTACATATTATATGAAGAGGATAGAAAGAAATGTTTAGAACGAGAAAACGGCTGCATTCTTCCTTGCGCCGAAAGCGTAAACGATAGCTTGACTAACGAATAGGCCTACAGTGATACCAATTGTCACGGCGATCATTGCACCTCCAATGTCAATGCCGTTTCCCTGTGCTGTAATACCACCAACTGCGGACAGGCCGGACTTCGACATAAAAGTCAGTGAGACGACGACAACGGCCGAAGCGAAGCACTCACCGGAACCAGGAACAGAACGCCGGTCACCATCACCGTGAAGGCGGTACCACCCATCTTGCGGGAATAAAAGTTGCCCAGAATTCCCACTGCGAAGGCTCCGATGGAGGATACAATGTCGGACCGGTTCAAGATGAACTTATTCGCGACTTTGTTGGCAGTATAAGAGACGCAGGAGATGGCCACCATGACGAGCATATCTAGAGTCCAGATGGGTTGGAGGTTCGCCAGCGATGAAAGAATAGAGAATGTTGGGACGATGATGAGCTGCGTCCACCACGGGAATGGCTGACGATACCACGGCATGTCAGGTGTTCGAAGACAGCCCACGTAGATATGCTCCGCCGGAAGAGGGTTGACGTCAAGGAATGTGAATGTTCCTGCCAAAGGGTTTCCATCGTTGACATTGTGAAAGGTACCATTGTCTGGAGCGAAGACGCCGACTACCGAGAGCTCCGTGCTGAGCCGGCTGGCAAGAGTATCCAAGGCATGTCGAGCAGGTCGATCGAAAAGAAGGAAAAGGTCGCTGCCGATCTGGAGCCCAAATCCGAGGAAGAGCGTATAGATCAGAGCATATACCATCTTGACGCTGCCACACATGATATTCTTAGATGCTAGCTCGAGTGAACCGCTCACTGTGAATACGTGACAGTCAGTTCTTCGTTCAGACATAACAGTGCATGAACTTACGAATTAAAAAACCAGGAAGGATACTGACGATGCTGGCCGAAGAAATAGCGTTGTAGCAGAACAGCTGATTACGAATACTGCTTAGTGCACGAGCGGTAAGCGAGATCAGGATAGCCATGCAAACTCTGGAAAGCCTGTCAGTATTGGACAGCGGGAGAGAGAACCTGCTCACTCGAAGACATTTGCGTATAGCTGTTTAGCCTTGGATATGACCCCGACTCGCATTATCGATAAAAACATTGCACCGAGACCGGCGACCCACATGTCGATGAAGGAGCCGCCGAAGGCCAAGGGGCAAATGAGAGCTGCGATGCAAAAGGCGAGGAGAATCTGCTTGAGAGGCCCATAGATCGGTTTTGCTGACAAAAGCGCGTCCAGTTTCTCGGATGCTCTCCGTGCGGAAATCTCATCGTGGACCACCTGCCGGTAAATTTGATGGACTTCATGGAGGCGGCCCAGTGTGACGCGTCCACCACACTTGATGAAGTGTGTCTCTGAGCTCTTTGTCTCTTTGTCGATGAAGGAACACATAATCAAGCCGGGAACGTGAACGAACTCAGCCTCTAGCTCCAGAATGCGGGCAGCTGCTAATAACTGTGCTTCAATGCGGTGGGACGGGGCACCAAATGACATCAGCGCCTTTCCAAGCTTCATTAGGAACTTCTCTCTGTTGACGACAGCTACAGTGCCAAGGTAATTAGCAACATAGACGTCTGCGAAGGGCAAATACTCACAGCTAACGTTATACTCGATACGGATCCTTGCCTTCTCCTTTCGGCGCTTTTTATACGACATTTGACGCCACATGTATTGTTCAGCTTCCTCTGGATCCTCGAGGCATTCCTTTTGCTTCCCTGTTACCAAAGGATCGTCGGGATCGAGGACTTGCTCGTATAGCGTGTCCACTAGAGTACCCTCTGGAGGCCCTGTGGTGGGTACATCTCTGTCCAGGTCGTCCCAATCGTTGTCTTCGTCCCAGTCTCGGATTGACTCAAAAAAGCCCCATTCGTCCGAAGGTGTTGACGGTCGCCCGTTAGCATGACCTTTACCGAAGCCCTCCTCCATTTCACGTGGCGAGCGAGATGGTCCTCTTGATATTCCCAGTCCCCTGTCACTCTTGAGTGTAGAACTACCAGATGAACTGATCGAAGGCGGACGGTGTGACGCTTCTTGGTAGGCGAAAATTGTTTCATGGTAGGTGAACATTGACGTCACTTCGCTTGTAAGAGAAAGCAGTGCTTACCCCTTGTTGTTCTAGTAGCATGGAGTCCCTGTTCCGGAAACTCCAAGCCCTCAGAGAGGTATGACCTGTCTATGTCATCTTCTTGTGGTCGACTGTGCGAAGGGAAATGACGATGGTTGTGTCCTTCCGTAGCGGACACGGTAGCTCCATGGCGAGGTTCCTGCTCCGGCAAGTCAGGCGGAGCTGCTGAGAATCTGCGTTCGGGAAGTCCTGTGTAAGGCATGGCACAATAAACAAAGCAATTGCGAAAAACCAGAAGCACGGCTCAGCCGTGTTCGAAGTGAGGTTCGCAGAGGACGATTTGTGTTTGAGTCTTCACTCGCGATGACAAGAGTTTGAGGGTTATGGACATCGTCACAACTTCAGCGATAGGTCTGTACACCGCACGAGAGGCTGACGGAAGGCTGGTCAGCAGAGACATGGTGGTCGAACTGCAGAACTTCCCGTTTCGACGCGGACCGGCCAGGGCCGAGCGCGCAAGAATACGCGACGCCACGTGTGTGCAGGCCTGCCCTTTTCGACTGGCGTAGTGTTGCACCGGGTCCTCGCCAACATGAACATCGGGAAGCAGATAAACACTGCAGCTTCTATCTCTCCGTTATGGTAGGCATGTGCTCGAAGCAAAGCACAAGTGTGCTCGTTCCTCTTGCCCCCACAGACCGACTCGAACGGGGTCTAGGGTATGTATACTATCGTAACAATTTACGTTAGATGCTATGCATCAGAATGCGACTACGAAAGTTGGCCGACCGCGCAGAGCATTTCGATGTATCCGAACATACCAAAACATGATGGATTGTATTACCTATCGCCTTGCGGGTCCGCAAACCCCGTGTGATCACGGTCGCACATGGTACATATGTGCGTCAGCTCTTCCCCCATCCACTAGCAGCCCCATCTCGAACTGGCTGACGCTCTTCCGTAGCTGTGATCATCTAGGGAGCACAAGCGACGCGGACATGTGGACTGTACTTCATGACTCATCCTAGGTCCTAGGGTTTCAATGTGGCGTCAGTAGTATATAACGGTTCGTTTGAAGTCCAGATATCCAGACCAGCTGATCTCCCCGGTCACAATGCGGTCCTCGATCGTATTCATCGCTGCGCTCTTTGCTTTGGTTAATGCACGCATAATTGCTCCCGGCGCCCAATGGATCAATTTATCGAAGCTTCCTCCCTTACCTTCATCTCAGGTCTCTCGCCGGGCATCCGATGCAGCTACATTTCCTCAGTATAACTTTACTCAGCCGCTCGACCACTTTACCGATACAGGATTTACATGGAACCAAAGATTCTGGGTCAGCGATCGTCACTATGTGGCCGGTGGTCCGATCTTCGTGCTAGATGGTGGTGAAGATACTGGGGAAGACCGGCTGCCCTACTTGGACACCGGGATCGTCGATATCTTAACCAACACTACCGGCGGACTCGGGATCGTCTTGGAGCACCGCTACTACGGCAACTCGGTCCCTGTCTTGAACTTCACCACTGATTCTCTGAGGTGAGCATCGTCCGAATCGATTGGGCGAGCCTAGCTGACCAGAACCCTGAACGTAGGTGGCTCAACATCGAGCAAGCTTTGGCAGATTCTGCCAACTTCATGAAAAACGTCCAGATCCCCGGTATCTCCGAAGACATTACCAGTCCGGGGAGACCGTGGATATACTACGGAGTAGCATTCTTCCCTATCTTGTGGTATCACAAACTGATGATGTACCTCAGGGTTCATATGCTGGCGCTCGATCTGCACATATGAAAGTTTTGTATCCAGACTTGGTTTATGGTGCAATCGCTTCTAGCGGGGTCACGTATGCCACCGTCATCGACTGGCAATACTACGATATCATCCGGCAATTCGCTCCTGCGGACTGCATCAGCCAGGTGGAAACTACCATCCTCGAAGTCGATAAGTTGCTTGACGATCCCACTTCTCACGGAGAGATCAAAGCGCTCTTTGGACTTGGAAATCTCACTCACGACGAGGACTTTGTGTCTCTTCTCTCAGTGAGCACCACGCCACAATCTTCTAGACTGCTAACGAACACGGATATCAGGCACCGCTAGGTGCTTGGCAGGACAAAAACTGGGACCCTGCCGTCAACAGCGAGTCGTTCGATAGGTTCTGCACGGCGCTCGGAACTCCAGACAATACTACAGTGTCAATTGCGAAACACGTCACTGTGAACAGTGCCGTCACGAAATACGCCACATATATCAATCAGGTGAGTTCATGTCGTCAACTAGCACTTATCTCAAAGCTATACACTTGATCGGAACAGACGTACGCTGCGCGGTGTAGAGCACCATCTACCCAAGACGATGTACGTGTTATAATATCGACGACGGCTACGTCTCACACAGATTTAGTGCTTTGGCTCTTTCGACCCGGCTAGCTATCAAGCCACTGACCTCTCCCAAACGTGGCGGCTATGGCAGTTCCAAGTCTGTACGCAATGGGGCTTCCTTATGGTACGCATGACTGTTATCGCATGTCCATCCCGCTGACACCACTTGGGCAGACCGCTCCACCAGCAGGTCACCCTCGCATCGTCTCTACCCGTCTGACCTTGGACTACGCTTCCATGATCTGCAAATTCGTACGTCTACAAGTTTGTTCACCATCGTTGTAAGGAAACTGATGTATACAACCAGGCTTACCCACCAGGGGAACACTTCACCGTGCCTCCTCTTCCAGACGTCGAAATAGTCAACCGTATTGGCGGACTGAACATTGCCGCAGACCGACTGGCGATTGTTGACGGGCAAGGTCTGTTGAAACATATGATTTGCAGAGTTAGCTTGCTGATGATCCATGCAGACGACCCGTGGAGGCCGAACACGCCACACTCAGACATAGCCAAATCGCGACCTGACACTACGATCCGTCCCTTCAAGCTCATTCCTGGTACGGGTCATGTATGCTCTTCCGTCATTTAGTGACTAATTCATTTTAAGGCGCCGTACACCACTACGACGAAAACGGCATCGCCAACCGGTCTGCGGAACCCCCAGCTATACACACCATCCACGACCAAGAGATTCAGTTCGTGCAAGCGTGGCTCAAAGACTTCCGGGCTCCCAAGTAGACACGTTATGGTTCTCGTGATATCCATGACAAGAGTGTATTACAGTGAGTTGGACATGAACCAAATTACAGTGGCTGAGTTGAGTATGGTATCATCTGATATGAAGGAATGACGATGCGTCTTGCGCGCAGGAATCCAGGGTGTCCGAAGGTTATTAGAGGAAGGCGGCGCCCATGAGGCCGAGAACGCCAGAGAGGCCAACAAGACCAGAGAACGCGCCAGAGCTGGACGCAGCGTTGGTGTTGGCCGCAGCCGCTGCGGTACCAGTGCTGTGACTAGTAGTGGCAGTACCAGTAGTAGAAGTACTGCCAGTGGCGGCATGTGAGGTGGAAGAGGTGCTCAACCCAGTCACGGCAGCACTGAAATGTGTTTATTCAGTATTAGTCTCAGCCTCGAAGTCGTTGTGCTTACGCGGCGGGGGTCTGTGTCAATACGACACTGGAAGACGTGGACGAAGCGGCGCCGCTACCCGATGTGCCCGTCGTCGTCGTTGTCCCGTTCAAGCAGCTGGAACCCGTCGTGAGAATACTATATTCGCCTTAGATTAGAGATAGTGACCATACCTTGAGTCCGTTCCGGCTTCCACAGTCTGCTCGCTGGAATAGTTCGGCTGACCAGTGCTGTCCTTAATAACCGTGGTGCTACGCGGGCGCCATGAGTCGATTTCAGTATGGAGGACGCATGTACGTACAACGAAGTTCCCGCGGGCAAGTTAACATCCCAGGTTAAATCTGTTCCTTGTTGTACGGGGAACTGCTCCAGCTGCTCACCCGTACTCCTAGTCAGTAACAAAGCGTAATGGGGATGCACTAACTTACAGGGTTCGCCGCAGGCTGGTTAGCTATCCGGCACAACGTGAATATTCATGTAGACAGAATATTTTTGAGATAACATACCGGGAACAAGAGACAAGAAGTAGGGCGGGGTGCCTCCAGACCAGGTCAACTTGACAGGCTCTATCAAAGCCAACCTTGAGCCTACCGCTACCGACGTAGGGCAACAAATCACTCACGGCATTGAACAACACCAGTCCTAAGCACAGCAAACATAAGGATACACAAATACCCTATACACGAAGGCATACTCACAGAGTGTTGATCGTCAACGGGTCGGCGAGGGCCACAGGCGCGACGGCAGCGAGGGCGAGGGCGGCCGCGATGGACTTCATGGTGGTGGTATCTAAGAGAAAAATTGGCGAGTATCTTCGTGCTTCGTGAGGGTTCAAGGGACCGTGAATTTGCGGGTCGTGCGAGAGAGGACTGAGGGATCAAACAAGTGGGAGGAGACGTGGGGACGAACGCGAACCACCACGCTTGCCTCTTTCATACGTGACGGCGCGGAGTTCGAAATCCGGCGAGCATACTGCCTTCGCGGGCGCCGAATCGGCGCGCGCTGATGCCGTCGCCGCCACCGTCGCCGAAAACGTCCAACGTGAAGGAGCCACGAAGTGGCGAGCAGAGCAGCGTGCAAGCTCAAGGTGCACTGGGGAATCCACAATGATCATTGCAAGATCGTATATGCAACACAAGAACCCATATACGCACTACCTTGGCCTAGAGCCCAATCCAGCTACTCCGCCCGCGCGGATTGTGCAGCATCGTCTGCCCGACCTTGACGAGCCCGATCCTGCTCGCGTCCTCCTCGTCCTCGTCCGTGCGCATCGCGTCGTTGGCTACGTCAAGCGCGTCGATGAGCGGGCTGGGGGTCTTGTCTCGGCGCCACACGTTCGCGGCGTCCTCACCTTCTGCGCCCGGCTGCGCGGTGGGGCCGAGCGAGTCGTCGGGGAGGGGCAGGAACGCCTCCGCGTACCATTCGTACCAGACTTGTCGCTGGCTTGTCAGGCGCCAGATGGATATTTGGAGTTCGGACTTGCTGGGCAGGTATAATGGTTCCTGGTAGATAAGAATATTAATTCAAACATTGCATGATTTGCATAAATGGCCAACCTTGAATGGGAAAAATATTGGGAACCAGCTGAGCATGTCTTTTGATATTTTGTCCATGCGTTCAGGATGGATGCTCAAGCCTACATTTTTATAGAGCACCGCTTCGAAGTAGCCCGCGAGGCCGTGCAGGGCTCCTCCGTGAGGTATATGGAAAGTCAGCCTCGCCGAGCGTGTATTATGGCTGTTTGTAAACGGTAGCCCTGCAAAAACCACTTAGAACCACGCACTTCAAGATCGACAAAGAACTCACCCTGGGAGTTCAGCACGACATCCCTCCGCGGGTGCTCAAACTCCCAGCACGCCTGTATCCGCGGGCCGCACTTCCCGCTGAGCCCGCCGCCATCCCCGCTGAGGATGTTCACCGCCTGGAACATCACCACGTACGGCGTCTCCGCCGCCTTCTCGTCCTTGCTCGCCCGCGCCTCGTTGTACAGCTTCGAAGACGAGATCGGCGCGAGATACGCCGTATACGACGACGGGATCGAGATGCCGTCCGCTGTTGTTCCGAGGTTAGCATGGGCAGTAGAAGAAGCAGTCAGCTGCGTGTCGGCATCGGGAGCGATAGTGGTCGTGGTAGCGCACCTTTCAGGAAGCGCATCGCGCCGTCGAGGCACTCCGGGCTGAGCTCGTTGTCGCCGAACGAGCCGAGCAGCTCGCTCACCAGGATGTCCACCTTCTCCGGCACGTCCAGCGTCCTCATGTCGCCGAACACGAGCGCCACACTATCACCCCACTCCGCCGCCTTGCGCTCCTGCAACCTAGAAAACTGGGGTCAGACGGCCAGACGATCATTGTGGGAGGCCCCTGTGGCGGAGAAACGTACGTAACGAACGCGTTCGGGTTCTTCTCCACGGCGTACACGAACGCTTCCCTGTCCGCGCGTTTCATCGCCGCGAGACAGCGCGCCACGAGCGGCCCCCGGCCCGCGCCCGCGACGCAGATCGTGCTGGCGGACGGGGCGTGTCAGCGTGATCGCCATTGATCGACCGCAGCGCACAGCGACTCACATCCTCTCCGCCGGCGGCCACTCCGCCAGCGCACGGTACACCGCCTGCGGGCCTCGACGCCGTCAGCGCACACACATGACGTCAAGGGAGGGGAGGGATTAACCTCTTCGTAGTTCCTGTACTTCACCGGGTCCTGCTCGAACGTCTGGTACGTCATGCTCTGGAGGTTGTCCATCAGCGGCTGCGGCGGGCAATGCGGTGCGGTCAGCGCGTGGGGGTAAGGTTGAGTTTAATGGGCACGCCACCGACCTGCAACGGGGCCTGGAGGTAGTCCTGGTAGCCCTGCGCGAAGTTTTCGACTGTGCCGGCGGTGTGCATCGCCTTGACCGCGGGGCTTGTCTTTTCGAGGTGACGCACGTACTGGGCGTACGCAGCCTCGCCCCCCTTGGCGTGTCGCCCCGTATCGGTGCCTGAGAGGATTACGCCCGGTTGTAGCTGTGGCGATCTCAGAACTTGCTACTTATTCGGCACGACGAATGGATCTACCTTCATGATGTCCCGAATGAATGATTGAGTGCCCTTTGGCAGGACAGGGTATCCTTTTGCATTGGGTATAAACGTAGACGCGGGCAGAAAGACATAACTTGTAGGTTCCGCAACCCACTGGCTGAGGACATCGACTGCGGCCGGCAGCGGCGGCGTCAAGTCCAGTGCTGCAAACAACAAATAATTACAATGAGCGTAGATCACTCATCTCCAGACAAGAACGCACTGAGTGTCAACCGCGGATGATAATCACAGATACACCGTATCGCGTCCCACATCTCCCAGGTCGCGATCGACGGGTGGTCGTCCACGAGCGGCGCCGTACGCGCCGAGGACGCCGTCCCGGGGGTCTGCGCGAGCTGGATCATGGACGGGTCGTAGATGGGCAGCCGCACGGAGAGCTGCATGAAGGGCACGGCGGCGAGCGCGGCGCTGACCGCGCGGGCGTACGACGCTACGTGGGCGCGGTTGCGCGGCGGGGGCAGGATCGCGGTGTGCACGTTGAGGTAGGACGCGTAGGAGAGCTCTTGGTTGAGGGCCTGCGTGAGACGGGTGTGCATGAAGTGTGCAGTAAAAACAGTGAGGTGAAGGCATGTTATGTGTTGGTGATTGGGTATGTGGATGAGAAAAGGTGAATGCGAGACGGAAGACGTACAATCTCTGCGTCGTGCCGGACCCACTCGTCTGCAGCGTCGAGCTCGAGCCACTCCGACACCAATATCGCCACATTCTCGGCCTCCTCTGCAGTAGCAAACACGACGCAATCAGCCCGCCCGTCCGACTCACACGATGCGACAAACGAGCACAGAACAAGCCGACCGCGCACCTAGCCGTGTCACCGTCACCTCGTCCTTCGCAAACACCGGGTTCGCCCGCCACAGCTCCGCGCGCCGCTCGAGGCCCGTCTTCCCCGTGTCCGCGCTCCCCGCCTCCGCCTCCGCCTCGCTGTGGATCGTTGGGTCAGAATCGACGTCGGGCGTGCTCGAGAGGAGACACATGTCGCGCCAGCGCATGCGCCACCGGTCCGTCGTGAGCGGCATGCACACCGCGTCGTAGCCCTTCGTGCGGGTGTCCGCCGCGGCGCGCAGCGCGGGCGAGGCGGCGGGGTCGCTGTCGCCGTCGCCGTCATGGTCCGGCGCGAGGTGGTCGAGCGTGACGTGGGCGACGAACGCGGTCATGGCCCCCGCTGTGTCGTGTCGGGGCGGGGTTAATGGGGGTAAGAAGTGAGTAAAGAGGGAGGAAGAGAGAGGAGGCTAAATTAGCGAGGTCGCGCAGAACCCCCGAAAGCGCCCACAGTAGGCGTTCATAGTCCGCGCACCGACGGCCTCGTCGAGGACCTCTAGCGTTCGGCATCCGCGCACATTTCAGGCCCGGACGTCACGCAGGATGTATGCAAAGTCCGCGCACGAAGTGCGCGAGGACTCGGAGGCCGTTGAGGGTCCGCGCACGCCTACGGGAGCCCCAGATACGAACTTTGAGGGAGTGATGCCGACGTCGCTGACCAGCAACTGTGTCACTGCGGACGCGTATTTGTGGCGAGAAATGGGCGTCGACGGCCGTTGGGGCGGACAAAATGAAAGATTAGGGCTAAAATCAGCACCATATTGGGCACAGGATGTTCGAAAAATCCGCGCAAAATCGCCGCGCAGCGCTGAACTTGGTGAGAATCCGCGCAATCTAGGCCAAAATCGGGTGCGCACTTTCGGGCCAAAATCCAACTTTTCTCGAACGGCCTCTACCGGCGCTTTCGGGGGTCCTGGTCGCGCTGGAGGAAAATGTTGGCGCGGTGGACGCTTGGGGACGTGCGCGGCGGGCTCATCATCACGATCGCGGTCGATCAGCCCTTCGAACGTCCCTCGCGCGATCTCCGACCAGATCTCGACGCAGCCCAGCCGGCGGGCCGCTCCCAATGAGCTGCGCGTGTCAAGTTCAACGCAATACATCTCTACGCATCACATACTCTAACATATCTACACAGCGGGCGCATGCATATGTCGACATGCTCATTTTACACTCGGAGCAAATAATTATGGCGGCCCCTCCCCGTCCCTTCGCGCCCGCTTCACCTCGTCCGCGTCCCTCTCCGCCCTCGCCTCGTCCCCCTGCGTCATGCTGTACCCCGCCAGCACGCCCTCGATGACCGCGCTGCCCACGACCGCGCGCAGCTCGTCGTCCGGATCGCGCCCCTCCGCCTCCGCGCGCTGCATGATCTCCTGCACGCGCTCCATCAGCGCGGACGTCAGCAGCTCCGACGCCTGGTTCTGCGCGTGCTGCGACGGCGTCGTCTGTGCCCCCAGGGCGGGCGCCGGCGCGCCGTCACCCGGCAGTGTCGGCGCGACCGTTTCGAGGTACGCTGCGACCTCCGGGAACTCTTCTGACAGGTACGCCGCGGGCTGGACAATAGGTGAGACACGTTTTGCGTGCTAGTGAGGACACGGAATGGAGCGCACCGACTGTCCTTCGCGGTTCCGCCGGTCGACTACGGCGCCGTGCTCGACGAGCCAGCGCGCCGTCTCGACGTTCTCGACGACGTACAGCGGCGTGTCGCCGTCCTCGTCCGTGATGTTGACGTCGCCTCCTGCATAAGAGGAAGAACGTCCGTCGGTCCCTATTCGCTATTCAAGACGCAAGACGCGGAGCATTGACCTTGCGAGACGAGGTACTCGAGCACATGCACATGCCCGTACGACGCAGCGGCATGCCTGCCCCGCCACACGACCCGCACCGTCGCCGTCAGCACACGCGCAGGCTTCCGACGGATCGGACGACTCACATCGGCGTGTATGTGTTGGGATCAGGGACGTTTGGCGACAATCCTGCGCGAAGCGTGTGTGCTTAGATCGCTCCATTCTGTGATCACAAAGCAGCGAGATGGTATTTCACCTTCCCCCTGTATGAGCTCCTGCACAATTGGCGTGAGCACAATTGGAGCGGGCGATTGTCTGAGATGCCGTACCTGAACGCGAACGAGGTCGCCGTCGCCCGCGGCGACCCATATGTTTTTGTTTTGCGCGACGCGGATGGGGACCGGCATGTCTGCTGTAAATTCTGTGAACTCTGTGTCGACTCCTCGAATTCGCACACCGATACCAATCAAAGCGCAAAGTTGGTCGAAAGCTGGAGAGATTTACGCGCTTTGCTCGCGAAGGCAAACTGCGGGATGAGATAAGCGGGCTTCATCAGGCGCCCGAGATAAGGCCGGCACGGCGGTTGCCGAGAACGCTACTGAACGCTCGACGGAGGTCCGTCCCGGGAGCCGGGAGAGAGCCAAGCGTTGAGATGTCGGACGGTGGGAACCCTGGGAAACGCCTCGGAGCACGGTCACAAGCTGATGTCCTGCGCTCAGCTGACGACAGCCTAAAGCCAGTTCTGTCCAGGTGTCGGAGCGACCCGCCGCGGTGCTCCCAGCCGCAGGTGTGAATAGACTTCAGAGTTAGCCTTGCGGCGCGCGGGCTCTCGTAAGGGTCCACCGCTGGGAACATTCTGCGGAGCTCTGCACGGGCCGGCGCGATAAGTGGCCCCGATAACTGTGGTGTGGCTTAGTTAACGGCTTATGGAGAGCGAGACAGAGCACCTCACCCTGAAAAACAAGGACCAACCAGGTGCGGGGAGAAGCTAATGCATCCGTCATCCCGTGCGCGTCGCGAGGCAAATTATTCACGTTAAACTCTGTATCAACGTTCAGGCACCCAAGATCCGCGAGCAGGCGACGAGCATATCGCGCGGGTCCTGGCAGTGGTGGTGGTCGGCGTTGTGCAGGCATGCGCGAATCTGCGCGGTTCGAACAGCAGCAGCAGAGGCCAGAGTGAATGAGCCCAGGAGAGACGACGTGTGTATGTGGTCATCGGCCGGTAGAGGCTATTGATTTCGATTTCGATTGTCGCGATCGAACGGGCAATCTGATCAGGTCGCATGATAACCGGGCACCGATAGCCCGTCCCGTGGGGTGCAATTTTGCGCGATCGCGTCGTGTGCCTCGGGCGGCCCAACGCTGCGACACAGCGGTCCACTGTCCCGCCGTCGGGGGCGCGCAGGCGGTGTGTGCTGGCGGGTGCGCGGGCGGGCGACAGGGGCGGCGGGGGCGGGCAGGGCGGGGCCGCAGTTGTTTCGCGCCGTGGGGGATTCGAGCTCAGCAACTTAAATTAAACCAAAAACATTACATCCGAGGACAGCTGATACCGTGCCCGCCGCCTGGGTGTGCAGCTGGGGGCGGTGGCCGGGGACGCTGCGTGTGCGTGGGGGGTGTGCGCAGGCCGCTGGAGGATGTGCGCGTCCGCAGAGGGAGCGTGGCCGGCGTGGCGGGGAGCTGGGGCGGGCGGCAGAGGGGGCTATGGCGGCGATAGGTGCGGGGTCCCTGCAGACACAGACAAACATCTGATCTGGAGAAGCGGATCTTGCGATCGACGACGGATCTTCCTTTCAATGAACCCCGTTTCCCAAGCGCTGTCGAGGAGGGTCGACGACGCGCTCTGCTGGCCGACGATGCTGTCTGCGATAGACTGCCACGGGCGGGCTGGGAGCGAGTCTGCCGTCGTCGCGGGCTGCTCCTCGTTTTTCGTGCAGTTTCAACCGCGCAACAGCCTACAGTCTTTTTCGTACGCTATCGACCGGATAGACTAGAAAATGTATAGGCAATAGTCCCATTACGAAACATAACGTACGCGCAGTGATGCTGATCGAGGCTCGCGGATATGTCCTGGTGCGGATATGTCCCCATGCGGTCCGATGACTGGGGCCCAACTGGGTCCACTGAGCTTCCCTTAGCTTGACTGAGCTTGACTTGGGCCTCGAAGTTCGTGTGTCGCCGCAGCGCGACATTGGCACGCCAGCCCCTGTCTCTCCCCGGCCGTCCCAGAAACAGAAAATACCCCTCATCGTCTCCCGTCCCCTGCTCGTTGTCACCGGGAGCCTCCTCCTCCCTCCCTCCGCCACCACCTGTCATAAAACCACGCCTCCCACCCTCCTCTTCCCACTGCTATCCAAGTCGACATGAGTTTTCTCGCTCCATCCCAAAGAGCATACGAGCCCCTTCCGCACCCCGAACTTTCCCACCTCCCCAGACTCCCCATGAACGCCCTCGCCTCCTTCGATAACCTTCCCGCACAACCCATCCACCCGGCCCTCCAGCCCAGTATGCCCCCCGCCCCCGCCCACTCGACCCAGCACACCGCCCAGTACCTCGATCGCTCGCCAATCGTCCTCCCGAAAGTCGGGGAAACTCGCTGCTGTAAGTCTCGCTCGCGCGATCGTTCATCGATCGCCCGCATCTCTCCCCGCTCTCGGGCTTATATACGCTCTCCTCGTCTCCCCAGACTGGGTCCTCCTCACCTCCGAGCTCAATTTCGTCTACCTCGACCCCGTCCTCGCAAGCCACCTCCAGGACCAAGCCGACCTCCTTATCGGAAAATCGCTCCTCAGTTTCGTCCATCCCGATGAGCAGGCGTCCGCGGAGCAGGATTTAGGTGGTGTGTTGGACAGTAGGACTCTACATGGCAGCGTTACACGGTACGTGCGCGCCCAGTTCGCAGCGACCCCTGTCGATGAGACTGAACACGTCTGCTTTCCCGCGCCCGCCAGCGTGCGATATTCCAGGCTCTCGCGTGTGCGACGTCAGCTGGGCTACCAGGGGCCTGCCCCCGCGTGGCAGGACGCCGATAAGATAGCCGTGGACGCCAACTACATGGCGGTCGACATCGTCATCAATTGGGCCGCAGACGGCGTGGTTCTGTGTTTCATACACGCCGTGGTCGACCTCACGCCGCGTGACAATGACGAACAGAATAAAACCGGCTGGACCAATTGGTGCGGAACGCCGTGCATGAACATACAGCAGGTCGACTTTCTGTGCAAGCAGCTTCGCCAGCGTGTTCCACAGCCCCCGTCCAGGGACCGCGTGTTTCAAATATTGCTCAACCAGCCCGATCGCCCGCTTTGGTTTAGTTGGCCTGAAGTAGAACCCATCCGGGGTCCTACTTCTAAGGATTTCGCTCGTCTCGCCTCTGAGGTCAACATCAACAACAACCCAGGCGGCACCGACGCCAAAACCAGTTGCACTCGTCGTTTCAAAGCACTGCAGAAAATGGAGCAATTCGAAGGCTCCCCCGAGGTCGAAAGCATCTTCATACCATACGGTGAGCCCCGCCGCCCTTTGACTCATTCATTTCGTGACCCCGCCTGACGTCGTACGTAATTCCTCCCAGGCTCAATAATCTTTGCGTGCCACAAAGTCAATAGCACAGGAAGCAAAAACGGCATCCCGTACGCCACCAACGCACCCACGCAATATTACGACCACGGCAACTATAGTCTGCCGCCTGTACCGGGCCCCGCCAGCTATCCAGGCAATGACTACGGACAGGCGCATACATCCGGCGGATACACGTCCCAAAGCTGGTCATCCGCCCCGGATTCCAGCTCTTACCACCAATGGTCGCAGACAGCGCCTATGTCGTCCTCGCCGTCTGTGAGCAGCATTCGCTCGTCCTCATACGGGTCGACGTCCCAATCGACGCAGCAACAGCACCAGTGGTCGTCACAGCCTCCGGCGTTCTTGGACTCAAGCCCCACGTCGTATTCATTCCCGCCCAGCAGCGCGCCGTATGGGCAGGCACCCTCAAACTCTCCGCCCACGGCCAACGCGCCTGCAGCCACCCCGGCGGAAGACGTCGTCCCTGCCTCAAGAAACACACACCGCAGGGGCTCCGCAGCTAACCGTGAGCAATACGGTAATGGTGGGAGGGGCTCAGGGAATCCCCCTATCGGCATAATGCAGTGCATCAGCTGCAAGGTCACCCAAAGCCCCGAGTGGCGGAAAGGGCCCAGTGGGAAGAAGGATCTGTGCAATGCGTGAGTACCAACGTGTTCGCGCTGTGTGCAATGTGATTGCTCAACTGACTGCGGGCGACAGGTGCGGACTCCGGTATGCGCGTTCACGTGCTAAGAAGGAGGGGGGCACGCAGCGGAGGCGCAAGGACAAGGCCCTCACGAACATGCCCAGCAAGTCGGATCACTCGCCGTCTGCGTCCCCGGTCAATATGCCGTACAACACCATGAGGCGGAGCAGCGTGTACGACGATGCAACCCCTTTTGCAGCGAGTGCTTCCTTGCCACCTGCTGGCAACGACGTGTTCACGTCACAGCCTGCAGGGCTTCACGGCATGACGCCCTCGCCGTCCCCACCCTCCGCGACCGGCAACGGCTTCCTGCCCTACTCCGCCCACGCCCTGGAGAGCCAAAACTCGACCTCGAGCGATCAGCGCGGGCACGCGCACTTCGCGTCGCAGTACTACCCCATGCCGCCGCCGATCCCGGGGCCGCAGCACGGGCTCCATGGGGGCGGCCACCCCGCGACAACGTTGCCGCGCCTGGAGCCCATGATGGCCCCGTTCGCGAGCCGCATGTCGCCCGCGATGCACTCGCCCACGACCCCGCTCGCGACCTCGCCCCTGGGGTCGCACTACCCGGCCGCGTCGTACGAGCGCGAAAAGCGCGAGAAGGAGCGCGAGCGCGGCGTGCTCCCGCCCGCGCCGCTCGCGGCTGAGCAGCGCAAATACTGAGCTCGCCGTCGAGCCCCTCACGCCTGTCATGACATGAATCGGATCGGAACGCCTATACCGCCTCTCCTTATTTCATTCGTGGACTGCCGAAGGCCTCTCTGATTATTCAAGGAATCATTCGTATTCGTTCGCCCCCCTTTTCGTTTGGTATTTATGCGTCGCGCCTATGTTGTCTCTTCTATGTGAATCCTCGCCGCACACGGGGCCCTGTATCGTCTGCGACCCTTCTCTGTATCATATTGACCCCTGTACATAAGTATTCGAATCCATCGTCTTAGAACCCGGACACCCGCGCCGCCGCCTAGGGCCCTCCCCGCGTTCGCGTTCGCTCGTCAGAGGCAACTCCCAGGTCGGTTTTTGGCACGCCTTCTGATCGATCACGTCCGAAATAGCCTGGCGATCTCTGCCATGCCTATCTGGCTTCGATAATGGGGAGGTGTGTGCGCTGATGTATGACATCAACACGCCCGACCGAGGCCGCGCTCGCTGTCGCACGCGGCCCTGGCGGCGGCGGCGACAGCGGCGTCGGTGCGCTGATTGCTGGGCAGGCGATGTCGGAGGCGGAGGCGAGGGCGAGCGTGACGTCGGAGCCGCGCCGGGGTAGACAATGAGCCAAGTCCCGTCCCCGTGGGGCCGGGCACCGGAGGGCGCGTCAGATGCCCCGACGCGCGTCATCGCCACGTGCGCGGAGGGGCGACCTGCCTTTTGGAGCGGACCGATGTTATCCTTCGCCCGCCACTGCCAGAGGCCCCGTCTGCCTGCAGAAGCTAGCGTTTTCGTTGCTGTTCGTTGATCTGTAGCATGTCGGGCCCATCGAGCGAGAAGGCGGTCACGATGGCTGCAGAGCCGACCGCTGATGGGGAGAAAGCGACCGCCCCTCCGTATGCTTCTATCGGTCTCGTGTGATGGTCGTTCTCTGAAGTGGTTACAGGAAGTCCGCTCGAGTAGCTACCGTCGCTCAGCCTGTCGCGGACTCCAGCGATGAGGAGCAAGACGAAGTTGAGCAGGATCCTGATGTCGACGATGCCGAGATCTTAGCAGACCTGCCCGATGACGCAGAGGTATGAGGCATTAATCTCGCCTTTTGCGTCCTCCTTTGTACTGACAGGTGCTAGGAAATCGAACTCATCCACTCGAAACTTTTTAGTATCAGCAACCTTGGGCTCCCACGATTTACCCATTTGAAGAAGCTTTGTTTGCGACAGAATTACATCTCTACACTGGACCACACCGCCCTTGACCCCCTGACGGAACTCGAAGAGCTAGACCTGTACGACAACCGACTGAAGAACGTCGGCGATGCTATCAACAACCTTTCGAATCTCACGTAAGCCAACGCAATAGAACTGTGTCGTGACATGCTGAACCCGACGGATAGCTCTCTGGATCTATCATTCAACAATATCAAACACGTTCCGCATTCTCTAGCTCACCTAAAATCTCTAAAGACTATCTACTTTGTACAGAACAAGATTTTACACATAACCGGATTTGACGGCGTTGGAAGCACGCTCCGGAGTCTCGAACTGGGCGGGAATAGAATACGGGTAAGTGGGAGCTTCTATCTTGGACCGAATATCTCTCGATATCAATCTTCAATCCTCCGATACAGGAAATCGAGGGTCTAGACGCTCTCGTCAATCTAGAGGAGTTGTGGCTCGGCAAGAACAAGATCGCGAGACTGCAGGTGTGGTTTATCGGGACTTTGTACTCTGCGCTATGCTTCATTCGGTGTGATAGAACCTTGGTACTTTGAAGAAGCTCAAGATTCTGTCAATTCAATCCAACCGCATCACGAAGCTTGAAGGTCTTGAAGGTCTCGAGAATTTGGAGGAACTGTACCTCAGTCACAACGGTATAGAGAAGATTGAGGGTCTCGAGAATAATGTCTGTTTCTCTTCGAGATTGATTATGGAAAGCTGACTCTTTGCACAGGTCAAGCTCCGGACGCTTGATATTGGCAATAACTTTATCGCTGAGCTCGAGAACATATCTCATCTATCCCAGCTGGAAGAGTTATGGGTACGTTTCATGACAATTTGACCGAATTCAACCCATTCATTTCATTTCTAGATGAGTTTTAACAAAATTGCCACGCTGCAATCACTCGACTCCCAACTCAAGAATATATCCACTCTAGAGACCGTATACCTAGAAGGCAATCCTTGCCAGGCAAAGGAAGGTGCCAGCTATAGGCGTAAGATTGCCTTAGCGTTGCCACAAATAAAGCAACTTGACGCTACGTGAGTTTGGTACTACGTCATGGTGTTTGTTTATTCACACGAGTATACAGGTTCATCAGACCATTGTAAATCTACACGTGCAATGACATACCCTTGTCAACTGGATTTCTACCGCTCGCACGGCGATGATGAGCTGGTTGCCCGGGCTTCGTCTCGTCGTCATTCTGATCGCCGCATCCCTGCTCGATCGCGTCGTCACTGACGTCGCCAATGCTTCTTTGAATCAGATCATCACCGCTGAGAACGATCGCGATCTATCTCACCAGAGTACACACACGACCACGGACGCAGGGGAAGCTGGGCCCCGATTGCGGGATAAGGGGACGGCGTTGCACTGATCGCGCGCGATAGAGGGTCGTCCGGGAGGCGTGTGTGGCCTGGACGCGGTGCGATCGGTGCTGGAACGGTTCAGCTTCTTGAGAACAGCCTCAAGTGACACGATCGTTCGGTGGCTTGTGTGCCTCAGCGTATCGCCGGAACGATACAGGGATCCACAAAATGCAATGACGAAATCCGATCTGCGCGTTTACACCGCCCTCGGTCCTTTCCAGCGATTCGACGGGACCGATCATAGGCGGGGATGTGTGGATGGCGACATGGTGAGACTGTGCAGTCCACGCCGGATGGGACCGAATATACGGAGAGCATGAGTTTGTTTGCACCGATCGGACGACTTCGAGACAATAGCGCTGAGCATATTCCGCTAGAGCAGCTTGAGACGTACGATGTTTGTATGAGCGAGCAGACTCAGCTCATCTCATCAAGTGTATCTCAGAGAACATCGCGGGCTGCGCAGATGGATGTCGCTTGTCGCGGAGCGGGATGCAATGATCCGTGTCCTGCAAGCATGGATGATGGCGATCGAATTTGTTGGAGCCTGGATTGGTGAACTTCAATACAGATTTATACTGGCAGGACCAACATCGCTTCAGGCCTCTATACATCAGCACTACGCTTTGACGATCCAGAGCATATAAGTCTCGAAGGTTGGGTTTTGAACCCACTCTGGAGCCCATGTAAGAGGTTAAAGAGCTTCATATTGAGATCGAGTTCTGGTCATCAGGATAAGACAGGAAACCAATGATTGCTCAAGGATGCATGATCTTCTATTCGCCAAGAGTACGCCCAGGCTGTCCAGGAGAACTGAGAAGTGCAAGATGAAACAGGTCGCAATAATTTCATTGCAAGGTAGTCACTCGATAATTGAGAATGCATCACGTCGTCAAAATCTAAGAGTGGCCCATGCAGTTGATTGACAGCAGAATTGCGGTGGGTATATGAGTGAGTACAGAGGGGATCCGCTGAGGTCATCGATAGAGGAGGGCAAGCCGGTTTGGGCGTCTATCGATCGCATAGACCGTAAACTCTATGTCTGTAGCTATACAGCAAATCACGGCGCTCTCCGGGTGGCTGAACGCGCGCCACGTGCGCTAGAGTTTCGGAGACGCCAGCGGCATAAGGTAAGGAAATCACTCGTCGCCGTCGCCGCCAGCCTCAAGAAATGGTTCGCGGTGAGTAAACACACGAATCTGCAGGGAGAGACTATGCTGAAACTTTACTCGTAGTATACAAGCCCGGAAAAGTCGCCATCGTTCTCTCTGGCCGGCAGGCAGGGAAGAAGGTCGTCATCATCAAGCAGAACGATGAGGGCACCAAGGAGCGTCCCTACCCCCATGCTATCGTTGCTGGCATCGAGCGGTACCCATTGAAGGTGACGAAGCGGATGGGCGCTAAGAAGGTGGGGAAGAGGTCGAAGGTCAAGCCTTTCATCAAGGTGCGCAGGCTGCTTGTCTTGTGTAGCGTCATATTGACGGTAGAACCATTTGTGTATAGGTTGTCAACTACTCGCACCTCTTCCCAACACGTTACGCTCTTGAGCTCGAGGGTCTCAAGGGCTCCGTCTCGTCCGACACCTTCAAGGAGCCTTCGCAGCGCGAGGACGCGAAGAAGCTCGTAAAGAAGCAGCTTGAGGAGCGTTACACGCAAGGAAAGAACAAGTGGTTCTTCCAGCCCCTCCGCGTGCGTGTTACATATGTCCAATATCAGCGGCGTACTGACATGTCGTCGAAATGCAGTTCTAAATATCACTCTACGCTGAGAGGCCCTGGGGCGTCTCGAGTGACCCTTCGTGCGCGCTGTCATCATGCATGTTTTCTGTATCATGTACTTCCTTCCTCGCTTTACACTCTGATTAACATATGGGAGACTTATGTCATGTATGGCATGCTCGGCGAATGCGAAAACGCTTCATATAGCGGACTGCACGTATCAAGAATCAAGCGCGAAGGGCGACATCTGGCTGCGCACACCTTTCAAATGCATTGTGAATATCCTGAAAGCTGAGAGAGGGCATCCCTACTTCTCGCGGCTTATTCTATCAACGTCGTTGCTTTCTACGACCGTGACCTTAGTTCATATTGTGTTTGGTATGATTACGCTTTCCGTTCCATGAGCGCTTATTGTTCGAACTCGAACGCGGGCGCGGTCTCTGACGCCACGCGTTTACCCCGACCACCATCTTCCTGAGACAGTCGGTTTGCAATGGCTCCCACTAATAAAGCTAAGGCCGCTGGTGTAAGTGCTGGCTCCTTCCTAGATCTGAAGGCGGAGCTCGCGAAGAAAGAAGAAGAATTTACCAAAAACAAAACAGCTGGAAAGAGCGCGGCTCTTGTCGGCGGGGTGAAGAGGCCTGACAAAGTGCGTAAGTGTACTCGATGTTGTCATTCCAAGCCTGTCTCATCATATGCACAGAAGCCTACCGTTTGGGCTAGGCCGAACAAAGGAGTGAAGGAGCGTGCATCGAGGGATGTCGAGCTGGAGGCTATCAGCAAGCCGACGTTGGACACTGCCCGTGCGATCTTGGAGCGCAAGGCACAGGTATACGAGAAACTACGCAAAGGAAAGACGGGGGGCCTTAGCGATGCGCAATACGACGCGTTGCTGGTTGACGTGAGTGCCTCTATGCCCCCTCGCTTCTTACTGTATGCATTACTTATACTTCGACCAACAGTTCGACTCTAAGCCCATTGACTCTTACGAATCTGATAGTGACGACGTAGATGAATCATTGACAGTACCCCAACGCCCGGAAGAAGACGAGGATGATCCTATAATCGAGTATGAGGACGCGTTCGGACGCGTCCGTACCGGACGCAGATCAGAGGTACCCAGGCATCTGCTGAAAGAAGACGAGGAGGAGGATATTGAGTGCGCCTTGTCACTGTCAATATGTTTTGTCACTGACCAATACCTTCGACAGCCCGTTTGTCATATGTGAGTATCCCAATCCATGATGATCTGCTGAAGCTGATCTTTGCTCTGTTCAGATAACCCGGAAGGCTACTTCCCCACCTATCAACCTTCGGAAGAACGTCTAGCTGCTATCAAAGAGCAGTTCTCAGAAGAGAACAACCCTCTCAATGTACACTACGACGCGTCGCGCGAGGTGCGTGCGAAGGGCGCAGCCTTCTACCAATTATCTGGGGACGAAGAGACGCGGAAAAGGCAGATTGAGGAGCTTAAGAAGGCGAGGGACGAGACGGAGAAGATGCGGCAGGATGTCGGCGCGCTTGATGTCCAGCCAGGCGAAGTGGAGGGGATGGTCGCACCAACTCAGGTGGCGGAGGGTAGCCTCAAGAGTAGGGCCTTGGAGAAGAGGAAGCGAGATATCGAAGAACGGCGGAAACTGCTCGATGCGAAACGGAGAAAGAAGGACCCAGGATCGTCTTCGAACGTCCCAACTCCCCAACCAGGACCTTCATCATCGCCATCCCCAGGTCCGCATCTCCCAGAAGAAGCGGCTCCAAGACAATCGTCCTCCAAGTCGGGACCAGCGACCTCCTTCGATCCTTTTGCGGCGTTAGAAGCTCAGTCTACAAGCTCGAAGAAAGGCAAAGGCAAAGCAGTGCAACCCGTGAATACTGCAGACGAATTCCTGGCCAGTCTGGAAGCAGAAATCATGAAGGGCGGGAAACGGTAGTGACGTACCGCGTTGCACTGGTATGTGGTGTACATGCTAAGAAAGTATAACTCTCTGTACTATGCTGATCCGATGTCCTTCCCCTCCTCTACCAGCCGTTTTGGGCATGCAAGGGCGAACCGCTTGCTTTTCTGCGCATACTCCACCCATACTTCTCCCCTCTTGGTATACTGCTGTTTCACCGGCTCTTTTCCTCCCAGAACATCCGTCATAAATAACTTGGCAGACCTCAGCACGTCTAACGCAGGCCGTCCTGCGGTGGTATGGCCGCAAGCTATCTTGGCCTTCTTAAACGGCGTTACCAAGTCAATGAGGGCATCAACCGTCTTCATCCAATCTCCAATGGACCCTTCCGCAGGAAAGATGATACGCGAGTGCTCATACAGTGTATCGCCCACGTACAACATCTGTTCGCTTTCGTCCCACAAAGCCAGTTCGTCGGGAGTATGTCCAGGGGTATGGAGGACGACAAGGCCTAGCGGCGAATTCAGACTGTAATTCGATGTGGGATAGCTGGCTTGAAGAGGATGGAGGTGTTCGACAAGCACAGGGTTGTATTTGGGTGTGCCGATTCCGATATCGAGGCACATGGAGTGGGCGGGGAGGTTTTCGGGAGAAAGGAAGGAGGGGTCATTCCCTGACGCGATCACTGGGCTGTCTGCGGCAAGTTGTTCGACACCCACTGTTCGACATCAGCTTGTCTACCTATCTGGGCATATCTGTTTGGGGCGACGTACGAATATGGTCGTAGTGACAGTGGCTTAGGACGACGAGGTACCGCATCGAGCCGTTTGGGTTCAGCGGTTTGTTGTCGTTGTCCTCCACTGGCACCGTCTCGATGAATTTTCTGAGACTCTTTACTTCGATCTGGACGTCATTCGTAGCCCCCCCGCACCCTGTGTCGAGTACGACGATAGTGTTCACAGACGGCACAAGTTTGGCGTAGATGAGCGGTTTCTCGTCGTAGATATCTGCGTATTCGTTGATGACGAGAACCGTTGGCGTAAGCCTATACGCTTTGAATGCAGCGTTGTGAATCATGGTGACGGTCTGACGTATTCGCATATGCCTGCGTTGCGGTGTAGAATACAGAACGATACACACGATGTGTGTGAGAAACCCTAACCAATCGATAGAGCTGCATGGAATCCGAATGAGGCCGGGTGTCCTGGGACTTTACACGCTCACAGATTGCTCATAATTTCTCAAGCAATTTCACTCACATTTGACAAGTATATGCATTTGAATGCCACGGTCCCTACCCTCCAGAAACTGGACAAATCACAGCTACTTCCTCGCCACCCTTCAGGAATACACTGCTTGGATCCTCTACCATCTCAGCATCTACGCTCCACTGACTCGATTCCAGTATCTTGTCCAGGCCTGTCTTAGGATATCGAGCAGCTAGAAGCTCAGACAGGGAGGAGAGAGGAAGTGGATCGGACGACGGAAGAGGAAGCGTCTCAGTTGTCTGGCCCGTCGCAGTAGAAGCTGCGGCGAAGTACAGGATAGTTATCGAAGGCAAGGCTCCAGAGCTCATAGTGGTCAAAAGGGAAGGAGCACGAGACAGCGCTTCTGCGCTGACTCGGATATTATACGCGTACAGTCTATCGTGCGATGTCACGTACTGGTACAGTCTACTGTTCTAGTTCTAATTATACAGTAAGCATCTATAGCACTGTATGAGCTTCGAACGCGAGAAGGACTCCTATAGAAGTAGGTCTTCGACGCGCAGTTCTACTGTCCATAGTAGGGGTTTACTGGTTTTGATATACACGTCTTGGCCTGGGACCAGATGATTTGATGTGGATACCATGCCGTCAAAGCATGATTTGCTGTCCGCTGCGGATAAACGGTCAGTACGCGACGAATAAGATGTTTTAAAGCGCGTACTAAGGTTCCATTCGAGACCCTGTGTCGTGAGCATTGTGTAGTCTACGCCGACTGGAAGAAGACCACAGGTGATGCCCAGATAAGCTTGGTTGAGGTGTAGGTAGTGCTCTCCCTGGGAGTTGGTGAGCGTATGGAACTTCCGTGAAGCACACCTGACGAACCTCGTCCAGGACCCATGCTACATTCTCTTCAGTTATCGAAAAGACGCGTTCGCGAGTCTTGCGGAGCTTATGCAGCTGTGATAAGGTGTGGACGGTTTGATCAAGCCGTCCAGTCAGGCCACCGAGGATGACAATATCGAACTGAGATGGCGAGTGTTTATGTGAGAGGTAGCACGCAAGAAGGGTCGGTTATACCTCGCTCCCTTCTGCCTTTTCCTTTTCTGACAGAGCGGTTATACACTTCATAAGGTCCGAGGAGTCTTGGTCACGGTCATGCACAACTGTAACACCCTGTATATGTCTTCAGACATATTACTGGAATGAATGAAGTTCCTCTTACCTTTGCTTCGTAGTACTCACGCACATCAGCGCGTAATGAGTCCAAATCGCCCTTGATAAGGTCTGGGATGTATCTAGACGTAATGAAAAATAAGCCCACGTTTGATTACGCGAAGAGAAGACGTAAAGAACCACTTACTGTGTCCGTAAATCCTTTCCCACCTGGAGTGTATCATGCAAACGGTTTGCGCCTCCATCTGCACAACAGTGCCATGCTGTTGCTTCCCACAGTTTTTCTAGGAGATGAGGCGGAAAGGGCTGATTGAGAATAATCAACGCATGCTTTCTATTCTGTTGTTGTGGTAGTTGGGAGCGAGGCTCGAGGAAAGGAAGCTTCCAAGTGAAGGTCATCGTCGTGTGCAAGCACAGCTTTAGCGCCTGCTATTATATTGCATGGGCGCTTGCATTTAGCACACGCACTACGGCAGCCGTTGGGGAAAGCCGAAACAGCCTCTTCTTGTTCGCGACTCATCCCTCCTTCGCATCCTTCTTGCTTTCAATTTACAGGTACTTTCTCCGTTAAACTAATAATGTGCTAGGCTTACTCACTATGTCAGCTACGAGGTGCACTACGCTTCAACAGTTCCACAGCACGGCCCGAAACCGGTGTCAATACTTTGGGGTCTGAAACTACACGTTCACTTCGCCACTTGCAATGGACAGAAGGAACGATCATTACGAGTCTTACTCCTGGCATCAAGTGAGTACACTGTAGTGTCGACGTAGGCTTGAGTCTGACGAAAAGACACGCAGTCGCATGACCAGGTGAGCGCCAGCACCTCTTCGGAGTCGTAGCAGCAACGCTCACTCGGCATCGCCGCCAGGCGACCGTCATCCTCTTAGTTCCCTATGACACGCTTGAAGATGATGTTTCAGTGAGTTCATAATGTCTTTCGACGCGACGTACGTTCAGACGCTTACCCCGGTCTTCGCGGCTAGGTCGTCTTCGAGAGGAACTATCTCGTTGCTGGCATTCGCGGACAGCCGCCAATCGTGAAGGTAGAGGACTCAATTATTTGCCTATATCACTTGTTCGCTAAGAATGACCTCTACTAGGGTCGTCTGTATGGCGGTCTTGACGTGACAAACTCGTCATGGCAATTAGAGCCTCGAACTTCTAATCTCTCCGCTAGAGGACGCACCACGTCAACCACGTCAACTACATCCACTCAGTCCTCTTACGCGGTTGTCTCTGAGACAGAGATTTCTAGCAGTTTTGCAGCTTCCGTTGAAGGCCTTCCTTCTGACTTCGAAGACGCTTACCTCTCATCGCCAGCACTGTCGTCCCCCGTCTCCTCGTCTGACGAGCATAACGGACTTCAGCTACACCATCCACCGAGACGCCATCCGCGCTTCATGACATCGCATTCTGTGTCGCCACACGCAGTGAATCCCCCGCTCAGCCTAGCATCGTCATACTCGTCTCTGGAGTCGCTCAATGCCGGTTCAGGTAGATTGCTAACAATTCACCTTGAGAAGGCGGACTCTGTCATATGGCCTTCCCTCGTGGTCGGTCCTGTGCCCGAAGCTCTCGCGCCATGCAACACTTCTGTTTTCCCTTGGTTCCCAAGGGTATCAAATAGCACAGAAAACCGCTATAATATGGACCCGACAAGTCTTGTACTAATTGCGCTGGAACTGGCAGATATCAGGGAGAACAGGGAAGAAGCCTTTGAGTACTTTGTGTAAGTATATTTCACGTTATATGTCCTCTGTGTAATCTAACATATCGACATTACTCAGCCGCGCATGGCACCAGGCCCATCCTCCTTCGGCGACCATACGCCTCGCTTCACATTATCTTCCCATCAATGCAGTCCTCCCAGAGCTACTCTCATCGCCACTACATACCCCAACTACCCCAACTAATGATTCAGCCCCGGAAAGCCCAAGATCTGCTGATTCGACACCAGTGTCCGCGCATTCCATGGCGCCATATGCTGGACAGCAAACAGTGCCCATTCCCGGCAGCTTGTCGTACTACCTCTATCACGTAGGTGGCGCAGAGCAACTCGCACAGCTCTACCTCGAAGCAGGACTACTCTATCTAGAAGGCACCGCCCCCAGCCTTCTGTCGTCCTCTTACGCGGGTCTTTCGTCCCTGCGTACTCCTACAATGTCAGCTACATACCCACAACCCTCTCAGCGCCCTTCCTACCTCGACGTGCACATGAGCGGCAGCGCTGCGGGTAGTGGCAGTACGAGTGGGAGCGAAGCGTGGCGGCGTGACCAGGAGGTCGCCCGTCGGTTCTTCGACCGCGCTCGTGACTTGCATCCCGGGCTCGACGTCCCTCTACTCCCACCGTCGGACTCGGACCCAGACTCCAGCGCCCAGGAGAGCCCGGTGTCTCGCGGGGAGCAACAGCTCAAAATGCCGACGATCGAGCTGCCAGACGCGCGCGAGGTCGGGGAGAAACAACTCCGCAAGCGACAGCGGCAGCGTAAGACGGAGACGGCTAGTGTGGGCGCGAGCACCGAGTCGGTGAGCGATCGCGTCAGTGCAGGGGATGAGGACAATACGTGGTATCTATACCTCCCTGGTCTGGTCGGTGCAGTCTTGGTCGTGGGCTTCCTTTCATTCTCTTCTTGGCGCAAAAACCAGTATTCGTGATGTTGATACCATTCATTCAAGTTTGACTCGGCCTCCATTTTGTGCTTCTTACTAGTGACGGATCCGGACGGCTGTAATTTTGTGTAGGTTACTGACATCATGTTTTGAGATCTCCATTACGATCTATATCCTGCAGCATAGAAATTCTAACCTAGGCCATGCGCTACATATCACCTATTTCGAGTCTCCATTTATATTCTCGGTATTCGATGTGATGGCGAAGGTAAATGTTATATGTACATCCAACGAAGCGTGTAGAGTGGGATATAAGTGAAAGCGTCAACGAGTGTGGGTGGGTATGGGTACTAAGCGGATATATATGCAACTATGTACGATGGTTTTCCAGCAAGTTGAACGTTATAATGAAAGCAAATGCAAGGTGTCACATGCGAATACGAAAAACAACAGTGAAGCAAATAGCGACACGAGCACTGAGAATGGCAAGAGACGAACGAGTAACGAATACATAGCAAAGCAACGACTGGAAGCCCAATAAATTCAACCTTGAGAATTCGAAATATTAGAAGTAATCCTCTTAATAGCTTCTCGCTCAGCAGCTATATGATCGAGCAGCATCCCATCGAATCGTTGGATCGATTCGCGCTGCCATGCACGAAGCTTCTGTGGCTTGTCTTTGTCCTCGTCCACAGGAGCAGTATGGGGGCGGCCCAGCGGTGAGTGCGATGAGTGCGAAGTGCGCGATGGGCTGTCGCTCGAACTCCTCTGGGCGAGAGAATCATGTGACAAGCGGGCAGCTTCAAACGGCGGGAACATCAGCGCAGGGCCTTTGCCCTTCTTGCGCGACGCGAAGTATGTACCGCGTTCTGGGACGTTGCCTATCGGTTTCTTGGGATCTACATTTGCCAGAGAAAATGGCTCGCCTGTGCTGGGACCAGGAGCAAGCTGCGGTGTCGAGTGATTACCGAGTCGCATAATGGACGGCCGTGAGCTGCTGCTCGATGCTCGGTTCGAGATCGCCTGTGTTCGAGGCTCGACGAACACTTCTGCAATCTCCTCTTCGTCGTCATCATCGGCATGAGGTAGGGAAAGGTCATCATCGCTCTCTTCGTCAGAAGTGTCTAGGTCGTCCATAGCGTTCGGATGCGACTGTATGCGGTCAAAGAAGTCGGTGGGCGAAGCGGGCGCCGGCGCCGTGTGAATAGGTGGTGCAATAGTTTCAGTAGGAATGCGTAAAGATAATGAGAATGAGTGTTCCCGTCGCTGACCGAGGGAAGGCGGTGTGGAGGGCTCCAGCAAAGTAATATCAGGGTTGGTGGCCTCGGAGTCCAGACGAGAACGGGCATCTGATAAGTGATCTGAAGCAGAAGAAGTCGAAGAGCGATAAATAGGTTTGGAGGCGGGTGTACGAGGCGGAGGAGGTAAGTTAGTACCAGGACCTAATGACGACGATGTCCTCGGAGGAGGCGAGGATACAAGGTTACGCGTCTCGGTCTCGCTGTTAGGAACGCGCTGTACCCCAGGCAGCGACCCACTATGACCTCGCCTAAACAGCAAGGGCGAAGGCGTCCGACAGCTGCCAAACACCGCATCTTGGAACGCAGACGCTGTGGGTGACGGATTCGAGTACTCAGACATCGAAGGCCGGCCCGACGGCGGTAGTGATATTGTCATTGACGGCCTAGGAGGTGTTTCGTCGCCCATGTCTCCCGGCGTGACATATGACGACAAGTCATCGTCCTCCGAGAAGGGAGATGCCCGTAGTGCATTGAGCTGTGCGGAGAAAGAGGGCATCTCGTCAGGACGGTGTATCATGGGAGGTGACAGTGTCAATGTTCGTTGCTGAACACCTTCAGCGAAGGCACTTGTATCCGTGCCATCCATACCAGTGTTGTCACCTTCATGGAAACTGGAAGTCGAGGGCAACTTCTCGATAGTCGGAAATACGAGTTGCTGGGGTTGCTCTTCTGGAACAACGTCTTTCGGCGTGCCTGATCCCGATGGGGATTGCAACTGTTTGCGCGGCGGTGGCGGAGTAAGTGGCATGGTGGCTGCGGGAGTCTCCGCGCGGCGCGGTAGGTGCGTACTTGGCCTCCAAACTGTGTCCGTAGGTTCTGAAGGAGAGAGGCCGGTATGTTGGGGAGAAATGGTGGAAGGGAGTGAGTGCAACGCTTCAAGCGGCGAGAGTACCGCACGCTCGCCCGTCTCTAGCTCCAAGCGGCCAGGTTCTACGATCCGCTGTCCAATCAACACTTTCGGAGCTGATGGGGCAGCCTCCTGCTCAACCTTCTCAGAGAACGAATCACGAAAGGAAGGTGACTGTATGGGGTGTTCGGACGAAGTGGGCGATGACATGGTAGCGAACGACGACTCCGGCGATTCGTTCAGCGATAGACTGACGGCTTCGTGTAGTATGGCTTTCCTCCAAGTGTCGTCTGAGGACGAGGACCACATCCCGGGACTACTTGGTGGCAGTCGATCAGCTAAGATCGCCGCTCCAAGAGATTCCTGAGGGCCTAGGCCGTGCATCGCCGATGCTTGGACTGCGAATGGATAACCAGCGGACGGAGGCGGGAGGTCGACAGCGTCGGTGGGATCAATGACGTCGTCCACAAAACTATTGGCATGTGTGGTATGACTTCGCGCATTTCTACCGTCTGTGCGAAGTTTGATGTCGCGTTCAGACTGTTTGGCTGCCTGAATAAGGTCATCCATACGCTCCCTGAGGACAACCACCCTGCTACCAGGAGTCGATTGCACAGGGTAAGGCGCATGTGCTGGTGTCTGCGGTGCTGAAGTAGGTTTCGGTTTAGGGAGGTAACCTGATGCAGTTGTAGAATCTGATGTAGTCCTCAGTATAGGCCCTGGTGGTGTCTCAGTAGTCGGGCTCTGAACGGCTGGCGTCACTGGTTTAGATTTTGATTTGCCCATACGGAAGAAATCCAGCAGCGCAGGGGCGACCTGTTTGGACATGCGTTGGTTCGTAGAAGGAGGGTTGGGAGGTGCCAGCGAAAGCGGCGACGGTTTTGAGTGTGCTGGAGGCAGAAAGTAGCTGTTGTTAACCAATAGACGAAGCCGATACGAGACATCGTCTACGTCGAACTCAGGCGGATGTGAGCCCTGGGTAACGATACGAGGAGAGAACGAGGAATCGTCGCCATCTTTGCCGTCGAAAGAGCGGGGATGAATGGAGGACTCTGGGTACGATTCTGTCGAGGTGGATTGAGGGTACAATGACGACGAGGTAGACACCATCGAATCTCTCAAGTTCTGGCTCTCTGGACTGACTACGCGTACCGGGACGGTGGCAGAGAATGTTATGGGCGTGCGTGGGCTTGGTTCCGACGCCGATTCATCTGAAGACGACATGGTGCGAAAAGCGCTCCTCGGCAGACTCATACCGCGCGCCCTGAGTTTGGACTTGAAAGACGGAGACGTCTTGCTGAGAACACGCGCATATAGGGAGGTTATCAGACGTACTGCTTTGACAGATCCTCCCTCTGACTTGGTCGCTCTCCCACGATTGGCGTCTCCAGCCATCTCACGAACATGTACCGTGCTCCATGCTCGTTCGCGCGTTGCAGGGCGATGTTCTCGCGTATCTACAGCGCTTTGCATATTTCTGTGAACATGGAGACGAAATTACTTCACTATTTGGCTATCTTTGTACGCAGTAAACAAAGTGACAAGTGTCACCCAGCCTTATGATGTGACACGTCGCGAGTCGTGACGGCCTGCGACGGTGTAATGCTCGTGGTATCCGGAGATAGCCGCTGGCGAACACGAGAGAATCCGGACTATGGAATCACAGGTATAAAGACTGCTTTCGTGGCACGAATTGCTGGGGTACATGAGGAAAAAATCTAGGGCCATAATACGACTTGTAAGAGTACCCAGAATGTTAGAGAACATAGGAGAATTGGATGATAAATGTGAGAGTCCGGGGTTGAATGCATAGTATGGCCGAGAGACCGGCCCGCGCCGTCACAGATGACATCAATTCACGAACTATCAGCTTCACGAGCTGTCACATCACTACGCTTGGTGACACTCGTCACCTTATTTACTACGTACAAAGACGACCAAACAGTAAAGTAATTTTGGCTCCATGTTCACAGAAATATGCAAAGCGCTATAAGGGCGCGATGGCGGGTTTGTTCAAGCTCGCCCGTGGCCTGCGTGGCGATCGCGTCGGCAGAGGTGGTAGAGGTACCTCAGGCTGCGATGCCGCACCGTCCTCTCCGCTTGTCCGCTGCATTATATGTGATAATGGATGGTTAGAGTGCATGTATGCGCTGTCAAAAGAGCAATAAAGACCTTGGGACCGTCCTGTGCGCCTACACTCTTCCCTCGTCGACTCGGAGCGGTAAACGTCCGGGTGCGCGTTCGCGACCGGCGTCTGAGGCTCACGCTGCTGTTTGTACTGTTGTTGCTAGTGATGGAATTTGAACGAGCGACGAGAGGTCTGAGAGGAGAGGCTAGGGGAACGGCGGCGGAGGCGGTAGGCAGGGCCATGGCGGCCTTGGAAGTTGCATGAAACGACGGGCAAAAGCGAACGTGCCGCCAGGGCTCGCTTACGACCTCGGAAGATTTCCATTCTCGTCCATTTCCCGGCGCTCCCGGCGTCCATCAGAATCGCTCGCTTCTTTCTCTTCCGCGTCTGACGACCGCCGCCCTCAGCCAGTGTGCCTAGTAGTCTCGTGGTGGCGACGACGGTATGGGTGTTATGGACTACCTGCAAGCGTGTAAGTGCAATGAAACGCGCATATAGTCACGTCTAACGTACCCTCAGACTTGCCCAAGACCGAAGGTCTCCTTCCGAAATGGCTCCTCATCGTCACTGTCATGGCCGTGTTCAACACCGTTCAGAACTTCACCACCATAAAACTCACCCGTCGCCTCTATAACGCGACCCCGAACGGTGAGCACGACGCGTGATCCTCGTCTTTGGCCGCTAATTCATACTCCGCAGTCACCCCTCTCCAGGCCCGTACCTTTGCCGTATGGACCCTGATGAGTGCAGTCGTCAGAGGTTACGCCTCCTACAACATCCATGACAAGACGTGAGTGATCTATGGCGCGTTCTGCGAATTGACTGACACTCCGCCACAGCCTGTACGACATGACGCTTCTCAGCTTCCTCATCGCCTTCGGTCATTTTAGCTCAGAGATACTCATCTTCCGTACAGCCAAACTGAACGCACCGGTCCTGAGCCCCGTCATCGTGTCGAGTGAGTTGTCATCTACGTGTAATAACACGTCTATTGACCGCGCTTTCCCCCTCCTCATTTCACCTATTACCCCGTTTGGTCTTGGACCGTGCCTAATCTCATTGGACCATATACCAGCGGTCTCTCTCCTATGGATGATTCGCCAGTACGACCACTACGTCCAGGCTTAACTCGTGCGGCATATTTAGGAATCTATACCATCTCTCTTGCTGCGTTAAGGTGCTCATCTAACCGTGACTTTCTTGATTCCTTCCTTGTCAATATCCCTGTATTTGGCATGCAGAATGCACTCCCGTTTAGTCTACTCAATCACTGAACTTGTACAGTGTATGGTCAAGGCCTTACGCCGCGGAGACATCTACGACATGGCGGGCGCCATCGTACCACTGTCCCTCCAATCTCAAATTGTGGTGAGAATTGGACTGGGCGAGATACATCCGCAATCACGCGTTCCATCGCTGACTAGTGCAATAAGAAATAAGCTACAGCACGTTTGACTATATACAAAGCACGTTAAACGTTCCTAGTCACGAGTGGCTTTCGCATCAGTTTGCGCGAACTTGCATCACCCACGCCCGCCCGGAATTTCGCCCACCAGCAGCGCCGATCTGCATCCCCGCTCAGACTGACCCACGACGCGTCTCAAAAATAGAGCTAGCCGTTCCGAGACTGTATAGTCGACCACAAGTCGATGTCAGCTGAGGCAATCAATAGCGGATGAGTTCAACTCATCTATGTGTATACCATATGGTTCCAGAAGGGCTACTTTAGCTTTACAGGTTCCTGAAGTGGTCCGAGCATCGACCCGTTGACTATTAGCTCACGCTGGCCAATCAACTCCGTATTCTAGTCCTACGCGCTCTTGACGTAGTCGTGGTGGCCTCCTACGAAATGAGGAGTAAGGGAGCTGTGTTGTGACCGAGACATAGTCCCATGGTAGCTTGCCGCAGAGTTCCGACTAGAAAGATGTAGCCAGGAGCCCTGCCGAGTGGGATCGGGGCGCCTCCATCATGTTGGATTAAGACACGAGCTGTCAAGGAATGAATAAGAATGAAGATGGATGGTGCATGCGCGACGGCGGCCCCAGAAGCTTCATATGAACGTTTGCCTCACCATGGCAAAATATAGCGCGTTCTTGCTTCTCAGGATGGTCCGTAGGAGGACCGCCACGGTTGTCTGGAAGTAAATAAAATACCTAGGCGTATAGACCAAGAGTAACACGGAATGGATCATGCACCCCGCGTCCGGAGTTGAGTACACCGCCGCGTCGTGTAAATTATGCAGCTGACGGACGCGCGACCCTTGGCCCGGTATTCACATTCGCTTGAAGGCGCGTTCGGAGCATGACCACGACGGACCATCACGTGTGACTGTCGCACGTTGACCCACAACAGACGCGAACGCACAGTGATATTGCGTGGTATGTCCTGGGAGCGTTAGTACGGTCGCGAACTGCTAATTTCTGAGTGTACGGGCGCACTAGAAACGAAGTGCGGAGCAGGAGCAGGCGGAAGAAAAGGGACCGCGAAACTTCGAAGATGCTTCTTTTCCTTTCCGGGCGATGCGCGCCGATCACGATGCCGGTTCTGTCATTAGCCTATGGGCGCTAAATGGGTCTTGCGACTGCATTATTCTGCTGAATTCGATCTATAAAATCGGGATGAGTCAGGTAAGGAGTCGACCTAACACACCTTCCGCCTAATCGCGAAATCACCTCTTGTCTCTCTTCTTCCCCCATATCCTCCGCTGAAATCTACAACTGATGTCGACACCCATTTCCGCAGTTAACCAGTGCCCTTCGGAACTCCTTTCGCTGGTCTTCGCCCATGTATATTATGCAGGGCTAGCTCCACCTACATCTTCTCTCGACCCCCTCATCCCCGTGGACGATGCTGTGCCTGCCGCCCTACCTTCATCCTACCCAGCCGCACACTGGACGGAGCCCGTAGTCCGGAAGACTCTGGCCAGTGCCTGCCTTGTTAATACCGCATGGTACGAGGCGGCAAAGCCATGGTTGTGGCACAGGGTAGAGGTCCGCCTGCCTCGCAGCTGGATGGCCCTCGTCGAGGAACTGGTCGGTGGGGATGAGGAGGAAGTCCTGGACGAGCAAGATACCGCTTTGCTCGTCGGCCAAACAATCCAAGATGCGGAACAGGTTGCATTGGCCGCCCAAACGCTCATGGAGGGGCCGTCTGCTAGACCCGAAGAGATTGCGAGAGAGCTGCACGGACGTCTGCTAGCAAGCTTGAGCATTCCAGACAGCTCCATACCTCCTGAGCTTCTCTCCCCACCTGCAACCCGCGATCCGAGCCCCAGGCGTATCAGAGCCAAAAGCAAGAGCCCTGCACGTTGGAAGCTCATGCGTACCATCAGTAACGCCATGCAGGACGTAATGGAGCAGCATTCGCCGGGCGTATACGGTGCGTCTCATTTTCATATCATGTCTGCGCAAGTTAATTGAGAAAATGCCACAATCGCAGTTCCGGCTCCTCATGACCCACACCCAGGCCGTTTCGTGCGCCACCTCGACTTCAACCATTTCCGAACCATTGGCATGCGTCGTTCGCTGGAGGAGGGAGTCACAGGGAGGTTTGTGACCGGAGGGAGGTTATCGGCGCTCCTGAAGGTAGGCCGAAGTCCTTATCTCGTTTGTTCTCCTGCTTATCTGATAACTAGGAACTACCTTATCTCCTCGCCTTCGGCGCCACGGAGTATATGGACGGTGCCTTGACTTTCGGTGTGCTACAAGAAGTGCTGTTGCGTGGTGCACCGAGTCGTGGTAGGGGCCGCCCATCACGCGGACGCGAACTCACCATCGTCGACCACTCCGACCCGCAAGAGGAAGACAGGGAACGTCGGAGAGACTACAAGGAACTACAAGCTCTCGATCTGACGGGATGCGTCAGCGATGTCTTCAATAAGGCTATCGTTGAGTTTGTAGCAGCACATCTGACACCCTCTACCGACGATGACGCTTCGGACAGCGACGATGAAGGACCACAAGAGGGCCGAAGAGTCCGCTTCCGCATGGACACGACTGAAGACACGCTAACGTTCCCTTCACTCCGTCGTCTATGCTTGCGTGGGGCAAAGCTGATACAACCCCAAGCTTTGCACTCGTTTGTCCTCGCCTTCCCCTCCCTCACGCATCTGGATCTCTCTTGCACCCGTGTTACGGCAGACCTCCTTGAGGTTCTCGGTAAATCTCGCACAGTGCGGCTTCAGAGCCTGGCTCTAGAGCGGTGCAACTGGCTCACTGGGGAAAGCATCAGGAGCTTCCTAGTCGACTCTCCTGTGACTCAAGACCTGAAGGAGCTTAGTCTTTATGGCGATTGGACCTTCCCTTCACCGCTTTCCGAGGAAGATATGGTAGCTATCTTCTCACGGGCGCCGTGCTTCCGAAGCGGACAGCTAGTGTATCTGGACCTCTCAAGCACTCCGCTCACACCGCAGATGCTTCTCGACATCTGTGCACCTATGCCGCATTTGCGTTCATTAGGTCTATCATATATTCGGCAACTGCCGCTCTCCGCCATCGCTTCTTTCCTGAAGGAGAAGGCACCGAAAGTAGAGATCCTAACTCTGGTTTGCACGTCTCCCGACCTCGGATACGGCGAGCAGTTCGTGCGCCCACGGCAAGCGACCATCGCATTACACACTCAAATCATCCATCCGCTGTGCACCGCCCCGTTTTCGTTCAGCTTGTCATCACCGGCAACTGCGAAATCAGCGCCGCCCACGTACCTCCGCGTCGTCGAGCTCGCGTCTGCGTTCCTGACGAATCTCGGCGGCGGTGCCAATACATGGCGCATTGTACGGAGCAAGGGCGGCCGGGGATGGTACGTCGACTCTGCAAGTGGGTGGACCGCCGGTCCAGATGGGAGTGACGATGGGAGTGTCCTTCGGCGCGATCTTGAGAGGGATCACCCATGGCGCGCACAAATCGAGCGACTGGCAGATGCGAATGGCAATGTCACTAGCGATGTCGGCTGGCATGCCCGTAAAATGGAGGTGAGTACTGTCCTTGGATATGCTGACAGCGTGCTGTGGCCTTATACCGTGTACTGATTGATGTGCGCAGGTCTTGCATGGCGATGGGCTTCTTGGGCGCGAAGCCGGTTTATACGGCGCGGTGTCTTTTGCGTATCAAGGCTAAGCTACAGACACTGCTGTGGCGATACACGCTTGTGTGGCACCAGTGTTGTCTACCTTGTCCTGGTAGTAAGGCGGTATGGCGCGCTACGATAAGTGGCGGCGGCGGCCGACACAAACGAGAAGTCGATGACAAAATTATCACTTGAGAAAGAAGTGGCGAGGCGGTGTTGTACGTTCCTTTACGTTTGACTTTCGTATTCTGTGGCGATGATCTAGCAACTTATGTACATCATACATTATCTTCCGGGAGTATGTGTTTTATTATTTTTGCGGTGCATCACAATCTCACGAATAGCTGCGGTTCCTGCTTATACCAATGACATGGACTTTTTATCCCTGCGGCACAGTTTCGTTTGCGGAAACCAGCGAAGAGACGTCAACGCAAATCCAGTCCGGGGCAGGACACATTGCTGGCCACCGCATCCACGCGCAATTTGATCTCAATTGGTGGACAAACGGTTTGCTAGTTTCTTCTGTCCTTATGGCCCTGTCCCTACACTGGTGAAAGGCTTCCATGCACAGCCCTCAAACATGGCCAGTCAGGCTCTGGATTTTACGTGGAGAAATACGGATTTTCTCTGCCCAGCCTTCAGGATATTCAGAACACGTCGTCCGATTTTCTAACCGAGCAGTGCTATGTTACGGATCATTATAAAGTTTACCATTGATTTCACTTCGGCGCGCCGGCCGGAAGACGGTTGGCACAATAACCGTGAGAAGAATCTCGGTGGGTTTTCTTAAGTGGATTCCATGCACAAATGCGTGAGGTACACGCGCGCTTATCGAAACCATGTTGGCTGTCTCCAATCCGTGTCGCCGGTTGTTATGTCAAAGCTGTGCTTGAACTTGCCGACAAGGTCTGTAACGCTCCCCCATACAAATAGAGAGGTCATAAACCTCACGCTATACCCAACTTATCAGCTTTTTTCCCCGCTCGCGTCGAAGTCGGTCAGACCGCGCTAACTTACTTCTTGAACACAACATACCATGGAGTCGGTCGAGTCTAGGAGTCAGTCTCTCTATTCCGCACTGCCCTTGTCCTCGTCTATCTCGTTAACCAGAGAATATCGGACGACAGAACCAGATGGATCACAGAATTCGCTGGCAACATCAATACCCGGAGAGGAGCAGGTGAAGGAGCAGCCGCCAGATTCGCCGCCCCCACCGCAGCGCCGAACAACCACGTTCAACATAGATGATTCGGCCCCTAACGGTCATGGCCCAACGCGGCGCAATACAAAGAGACAATCAACACAATCCCAGAGTCGGCGGTCCGTGCTGTCAAATGCGGGCAGCGTACGGCGACTCAGCATATATGTGAAGGAGACGATGGTAGAGCATTTCACTCCGGCGAAACCTGTCGGGGAAGCGCCAACGCTGTGGAGAGGAATCATTGCGATTATAACCGCGTCTTGTATGTTACATGTCTTTATTTCGAAATCTCTAAGACTGAGACGGTTATCAGGGTTCAACCTTTTGCTCGTATGCATACCGATATCTGTGAGTCCGTTCTTGAATTCCAGACCGTTGGAAGCTGAAACAGCTCTCAGTGGGCGCTGCACTTCGCCACGGATAACGACATTGCCATCTTCGTTAGTGCGTACAGCTGGTTTTGATCCTGAAATGTCTCTTAAGCGCACCCCTCTAGCTTCTTTCTTTGCGATTATGCCGCTTGCAAAGGTACGTGCATAGTAATAATATTCACTGATTTCGTTGCGAATTCATGCGCCTTAGCTACTTGCATTCGCCACGGACGAACTGTCAATGCGTGTTGGACAAACCTTGGCCGGCCTACTAAATGCGACACTAGTATGTTTCAAACGTTCTGCGGATTAATTGTCACTTACCTGTGGCGTCTTCACAGGGAAACGCGTAAGTTTGTCTGTTTCTGATAGTTCCCGACATGCTCTGATGCATGTATAGCGTGGAACTTATAGTTGCTGTAAGTGTCTCAGTGCCATTATCTGACTACTTGTAAACCTTATACGTCCGAAGATCATATCTCTGTGCCAATGCCAACTACAAGTCGTCCAATCTTCATGTATGTCCAATTTGAACCAACATCGCACGTTCATTGGCTAACATCCTATTAGTGGTAGGATCTATCCTCAGTAACCTCTGTACGTTCTTTTACTGCATAGTATTCAATCCGAGCCGGTTGCACCCTTGTGCAACATGGTTCCATTCCATCCATCTCAAGATTAGATGCTAACCTTCATAATCATTCAGTGCTCGTCCTAGGAATGTGCTTCTTCGTCGGAGGTACTGCCTTCTCAGAGCAAGGGTTTGGTATTAGTGCGTATCTCCGCCTTGTGCATGTGGAAAGACGGGTAACTGACCCACTCGTATTCGTGCATAGGCGCCGTACAACTCAACTCGTCGCTGTTGATCATTTCCGTAATTGCTGTACTCCTTCCAGCCGCGTTCCATTTCACAGCAGGCGACTATATCGCAGACCCTACCGAGATCAAGGAGATCTTGGCTGTCAGCCATGGCGTGAGTCAGATTAATATCAGCCTACCTAGAACGTGACTGATCCCGCTGCACAGACTGCTATCATCCTTCTTGTCGGTACGTTTATCGCCTCTACTTGTTTAGCAGGACATAACTAAAATGCGGTTTGCAGTTTATTTGAGTTACATCATCTTCCAGCTGTTCTCTCACAAACAGCTCTTCGATGATTCCAACGAAGAGATCATGAAGTCAAGGAAATATGATAACGTAGAATACCCTTTCAAGCAGAATATTCAGAACATGAGGCACCTTCGCTGGCGCCGTCCAGCCAACGTCGATAAATTGGACGTCGCAGAAAACGGCGAAAGCGAAATTCACACCGCGCCGAACTCGGATGCAGGCGTCGATATTACTGGCCAACCGCGCTCAGAAAGCCCTGCTCCCGAAAGCACGATCCCGGAACAGACTGAGGAAGAGATCCCCAGCATGAGTTTCCCGCTGACTATCGGTCTTCTCGTCGTTGTGACCGTGGTATGCTCGATTTACTAGTCGTGGTCTTCGGATACTCATCCTCATTCCCTATAGCTCGTTGCAGTGACCGCCGAGTTCTTGGTCGACTCCATCGATGGCTTGACAGAAACTGGCGCCATCAGCAAGGAGTTCGTCGGTATGATTCTGCTTCCTATCGTTGGAAATGCGGCAGGTCTGTATTGCGCCTGTATTGTTCATTGTCTGTGCTCTGACATGGCCTTTTCTTGTTCTATTGTGTAGAGCACGTTACCGCCGTTATCTCTTCGCTCAAAGACAAACTCACCCTCAGTCTTGGTGTTGCTGTCGGCTCAAGTATTGTGAGTATCGGATCCTTCTAATTGTAGTTTTACAACCCACTGAACGCCCTATTTCGTGTAGCAAATCGCACTCTTTGTCATCCCGTAAGCGCCTACTTCCGGACGTCGGTGATGAGAACCTAGCTGACGGCCGACATTTCTCTCCTCCTAGATTCATTGTTACGCTTGCCTGGATAATTGACAAGCCCCTCACTCTCTTGTTTGATCCGTTCGAGTCAATAGTACTGTTCCTCTCCGGTGCGTATCTGACGTCATCTCTCCACCGAACCCTAAACTTCATGGCACGTCGCAGTCATCGTCGTCAATTACACAGTGGCGGATGGCAGATCCAACTGGCTCGAGGGCATGATCCTCATGTCACTTTACGTCATCCTCGCTGTGGTGTTTTGGTATTACCCTGGTACGTCTCCTCTTCATTTTTGTATGACCTCGTTTTTGGAGTTACTGACTTGCTTGCGCCACACAGGCGACAACCCCCTCTCCGACGTCTCGAGCTGCTAAGTTCCGCCTCAATAGATGGGCTGCGAGACTGTGGCGAACAAGTGTGTTGCGTGCAGGCGCTACCAGTTATGAGCTATGGGCTCCTGCTCCGTGGATTTCCGCTAGTGGCCCCATAACATATACGACTCATCACGAACATACGATATTACGAGCATCACAATATTCCAAACCTGCAACAAGTCAAAAGCTTCCTGACGTCTATCGTGCACCATACATTCATCAGCGGCACGACAATATACCGGGGAATGTCGGTATGCCCGTGATACGTTATATCTTTTGCCAACTCTACAATCACCCCCTTTATTCTTGGTATGATAGTCTGTATGTATTCCCCGCCTGGTCGTTTTCGGCAGCGAATAATGTCGCTGGATACCTGGTGTTCCCGATCGTAGATACCTATCCTTCTCTATGGTTTTGCTTGACTCAGGAATAGTCGATTTGTTGTGGACTCTTCTGCAAAGTTTTATAGCATAGTGTACGGCCTCAGAACCTTTCAATGCCAAATCTTCAATCACACTGTGATGCAGGAAACATGAGTTAAACATGAGGATGGCGGCGCTCCGTTTTACGGTTCCAAACAAACGAGGTTGCGAAATTCAATCAGGTAATATGTTACACTTCTAGTGATATGACTATAGCTTAGCCTTGAGCGAAGCTCCAGAATCGACCAGCGTGGCCGCCGCCGCCGCGAGGACCACTGCATTCCTCTCTTTGACCTTCGTCGCTATTTCAAAAAGTCAGCATGGACGTAACACGGGACAATAAGACGACACGCACTGAAAATGACCTTACCGCCTTCCTTCCACATTTCGGTGACCAATGTCTCGCCTGGGTATACGACACCGGCGAAGCTATGTACATGGGACGAATGCTGTTAGTCCCCGCCTTTCATACGCATTAGAGTTCACTTACCGAGTCTTAATGTCCTTATAAGGGCCGAAGGCCTTCAGTACGTGCTTCCCAGAGATGCCGAAGGAGCAGAGCCCTGAAAGAATATGTTAACCGAGAGCTATACCCCAAGCATTCATGGAGATTTACCATGCAAGATAGGCTTGTCGAACCCGCCCATCGCGGCAAATTCTGGTTGGATCTAGTACGCGAAGCACGTTAGCGGGTTTCGGAGAAGATGACCGAAAGAACGCTACGAACGTGAAGAGGATTGGAATCTCCACTGAGGCTGTACGGCGCATGCACTCGTGTTAGAATACACGCCTCTTCGATGGAAGAAGCGTGGGGGACTCACCGGTACAGCGCTGCCTGCTGAGGCAGTGTCTTTTCCTCGATGACTGCGTCAGGCTTACGCTGCGGCGGCGTATTTGCGGCGGACGCGGCGCCGCGGTCTATGTATGTGACCTCATCAGCAAGGGGGATCCACATACGCCAGGGTCCCCGCTACGTACCTTTGCCATTACGCTTGCCTCCAAAGCCACCGGCACCACGGATAAATACCGTAGATTGGTTCTCAAAGATAACCTTGCCAGTGGCCTGATCCTTCGTCTCGACGATGCTCGTCACCGCAGCCGCCTTGCCCTTGTCAAGAACCTCGAGGATGCTGCGTTGATATGGAAGGTGATCCGCGACCGCGTTAACATGATGTTACGGTCTAGAAAACATGCACTTACCGCGCCTGGTTCTCGAAGGTACCACTGGTAGGGATCGGGCCCTTGATAGCGAGGTACTGCTCTCCGTGCAGCAATTTAGCCTACCGTATCGGAGTTAGATGTTACGTTGGTACTGGTGCCGAGACAAGGAAACCTACCGGATTGTAGTTTGGTAGCCAGTCTAGTGAGATGCTTCCGCTCGCTGCAAATTGCGGGATGACGCCGAATGTAGGCAATGCGGCGAAGTCATCATCGCCCTCGAAGGTCCACTTCAGCTCTCTTTCAGTAGCACCGACACCCAGGTTGTAGAGGATAACGTCCTTCTCAGCGTAAGTGTATTCCAGAGGTGCTTCTAGGTTGCGCTTCGCCTTGACGACTAGCTCGGGGTCTTCGGGGTCCACGTACGAGTCGTCCACATCGTCAGAACTCTCTTCTGTATGACCGAAGTTGTTTGCCATCTACGGAGAACAATGCATCTTCAGTGAGTACAGCACAGCCCAAGTTCCGTCTCACCTGCTCCAGAGCGTCCTGCGGGCTCGTGGGATACACAACCCTATCGTCCGCTACGGCAGCTGGTAGTTAGGACCCGCATATAACAAGTGCGCAGCACCTCTGTGTACTGGACGTGAACTTACAGAAATTCGTGATAATATCCCACTTGGAAATAACAGCTTCCGGCGTAAGCGGCCGATTCACGGGGAAGCCGTGCCCGCCGGTCTTCTGCCACCGAGTCTGCGCCGCCCATCCGCCCATAATCTCGAATAGGCAGCCAGACGTCTCTTCGTTTGCTTCACTAGTAAGATAGCCAACGATGGGCGCGATGTAGTTCGGCTTGAATGCATCAACCATCTCTTGGGGCCTGCGTGAGAAGCATGTCCATCAGATCCAAACATCTCGTACGATTCCGCGCTTGGTTGCAGCATACCAAATGGTCATCGTCATAGCTGTACCAGCGGATGGCGCGATAGCATTGGCCAGGATGTTGTACTTCCGACCCTCCACAGCCAGTGCGCGCGTGAAACCAATCAGCGCGGCTTTCGCTGTCGAGTACTACGGACGAGTTGTCAATCAGTGTTCCGAACTTTTGCGTGTGGGACGCACGTTCGCTTGGCCAAAGTTGCCATCTGTACATGATTATCGCATCAGAATGGCTTGAGTGGTAGGGTAGAAATTCTCCACTTACAAATGCCAACTTGTGAAGCAGTGTTAACGATTCGCCCATATCTTTGCTTCAGGAAGATAGGCCACACTGCCTTGACACACTGCGCATATAGTTAGCCTCTTGATACAATATCGCCAAGCCGAGGTTCGTAGGCCAACCTTATAAGTACCGCTGTGAACTCAGTGAGCTTTCCCATTCATCGATGCACTCAGATGAAACGCTCACCGCAGGTGAATGGCGAGCACAGCATCCCACTCCTGATCTGTCAGCGCCGTGAACGACTTATCGCGCAAGATGCCGGCATTTGCGACTAGGATGTGAACACCACCGAACTTCTCGAGCGCGACTTTGACGATAGCTTCGCCATCCTCTACAGAGCCTACCGCAGCAGCTGCCTTGCCTCCCGCTATCATTGCAATATCAGCATTTACGTTGCCAAATACATCACAGGATGTCGTGAACTTACCCTTGACAATCTCGTCGACCACAGCATTTGCGCCTTTCTCGCTCACATCGTTCACGACGACATTGGCCCCGAGGCGTGCGTACATGAGCGCATATACGCGGCCAAGACCTTGCCCGGCACCGGTGATGATCGCTGTCTTGCCATCGTACCTCACTTCCGGAGACGACTGAGGGTTAGCAGGAAGTTTCGATGCATGTGCCAGTATACCCTGTATAACACATCAGTGATGGAGTGGAGAAGGGCAGGTACTGCATCGCTAAGTGCGATACGTACCTGGGGATCAAAGTCGGCAAGGCTTTCAGGACTGATTGCTTGTTAGCACAGATGTAGGCATAAAGTATGATTGGACGCACTGGTCGGCATTCGTGAAATCCGTGACCTGTTCCCATTTGGCCTTGACCTATCATGCCGTGAGCATGCATTTCTGAAATCGTATGTTGGATGTCCGAACGTACAGCGGAGGGAGTAAATGTCGCGTCTGTCTTAAATAAGGCGCCTTTACTCCGTTCCCACCGAATTTCGGCGATGAAGCCAGCACCAAGCTCGAAGATCTTCCCGCTGGCATTCGGTCCGTCCGGATGCGTGACAGCCAAAACGAGGGGTGCGACCCAGTCAGGCTAACGAAGCTCTTATTAGGGATATTACTGGAGAATCTGAGCACCAGTCAATACTAACCTTCAGGTTAGCCAAAAGATCAGGAGGCATCACAGTCTCTGTCATAGCACTTGCCGCCATCTGCAGGAGTCAGAATGAACATCATCATCCGACAGGAGTAAATGAGACCATGCTTACCGGCGCTATGGCAGTAGCACGAATATTGTACTTCTCCCCTTCACGAGCAAGAGTCTTGGTGAAGCCAACGAGACCCATCTTCGCTGCGCTATAGTTTGTTTGGCCGAAGTTGCCTGAGATATATGTGTCAGAATTACTGCAAGCTCGAGCGGTGGAAAAACGTACCATATAATCCGGCCGCACTCGCCGTGTTGACGATACGTCCAAACTTCTGTTTGCGGAAAATGGGCCAGGCAGCCTTCGTGCACGAGTATGCACCCTTGATGTGGACCTCATAAACCTGGTCCCACTCCTTGTCTGTGATATTCCGGAAGCTATAGTCCAATGAATGAGCCAGACTTCAGCGTTATATGCGTTTGTAAGACGTACTTCTTGTCGCGAAGGATGCCTGCGTTGTTGATCAGGATTGTGACCGTGCCGAACGCGTCCACCGCACTCTTGATGACAGCAGCACCATCGGTGACCGAAGAATTGTTCACGACCGCTTTGCCTCCAGCTATAATCCCCGACCGTCCATGTCAGCGCTCTACTACCACCTTCGCCCGTTTGAACACGACGCACCCTGCGTAATCTCATCGACGACCTTCTGCGCCGCCGCCTTGTTGAAGTCGTTGACAACGACATTTGCACCCCGGGATGCGAACAACAACGAATACCTGCCGATTTAGCCTCAGCATCAACTTTTCCAACTCTCCTAGGTCTGACGTAACCGGGGTGGTACTCACGCTTTGCCTAGGCCGCCTCCTGCACCCGTAACGACAACGGTGTGACCTTTGAACGACAGCGACATGATATGGGGTGCCTGTGGTGGTTAGAGACAGACGGTGATGTGGTATGGAGTGAGGGGGATGAGTGGTAGGGGACTTAAATGGCTCGCAGACGGTCCAGCGTGATACTCAGGTGAGCATCACGGCGGTCGCGGACAGAGGCATGTGAATTTCCCGACAAGCACCTTAGCTGCCCGATCCAGATCGGGACGACGCGCTCGGCGTAGACGCGCGCGCACACCCGGGCTAACGCGTCATTCGCGGGGTCAAAGTGAGAGGAGAGAGAAGACACGATATCGAGCCATCTAGGTACACGTTGAGGAGTTAAATACAAAGGGGCAAACGACATAGATATAGTCATGACGATCGCGCGGCGCGCAGCGCAACAGCGTAATGTACAACCGTATACCAATGCCTACAAATTGCCGTGAAAGACGAGACTAAGTTGAAGAGTAGAATGAAGATAAAGATGCGCCCAAACGTAGTTTTGAAACGACAGCCAAATAGTGTTTGAAAGATAGAAGGCGGTGGGCGATATGCGAGTGGTGCCGGCGGGCGATGAACCAGTAGGCGGAGTGAATGGAAGCGGGACGAACTTTGCAAAAAGCGAGACTAAATGCAACGTAAAAACACAAAGCAAAACAAGTTGGAAGGGAAAGATACAGGTAGGGACCAAGACGTGTACAGTTGCAGTCCAAGCGGCCGACAGACGTGCGAAGAAGCGGAGGGGAAGAACAAAGAAGACCGCAAAAGGCAAGGGAAGGATGGCAAAGGCTGGTCGACGGCAACGACGGGACGGCATACTACAGAACGGGCATGGATGCATAGTCCGAGAGCGGGCTTGACTTGAACGAAACTTGGACGAAACGAGGCAGGCTTTGAGTTATGGATGAGCCAGGCGTGTTGCGACGGTGCGTTCAGGCGGATGGGGGTATTGACCATCGGACCGACAGCAAGGACATAGCGATGGACGCGGAGGAAAAACATAGTGATATAAAGGCGATTGAGGAGGCTGCAATGCGGGTTGCTAATCAAACACTTGTGTGGTGATGATGACAGTGCAGACGAAGAGAGGCGAGACGACGAGGCTGACCAAAATGCAGAAAGACAACGAGACGGTGGGGAGCGTGGACGAGAGAACAGGAGGAGCGAGACGTGTAGATAGAGGATGACAGAAGACAGAACGCGATATCAGATGGAGGGAATATAGTGTGCAAAATGACGGAGTAACATGGCGGGATGATATGATGCGTAGCAGATCGTGATTAAATTGGCAACCCTGCTGTCGAGTTCGGCGAGCGCTGCATGCACTCATTCTTCGAGCACCATGTCGTCCATGTTCGCGTCTTCGTCGTAGTGCGTTTGAGCCCACATGATGGCGAACTGCGCGACCTTCAAGAACTTCTTGTGAGCGTACTTCTTGTAGACGCAGAGTTGGTCGAAGTCCGGATCGCACATCTTGCGCACAAGCAGCGCATGACCGGGCTTGAGGTGCTCTTCCGTGTATCCAGAATAGTACACGAACGCTTCGTCCTAAAGGGAGGAAGAAAGGGAAGAACAATAGTGGTCAGCCACGTGTAGAAGCCAATAAGCCACAAGAAGCGCGCTCCCACACGGAAGTTACCGACGAGCCACTTTATGAGGCAGCTACGGTAGTTGGGAGGCAGAAGAGACCGTGGAAGGACCCACTCACCCATTCCCCTCCTAGCATCTTCTGCGCGGTGTACATCCCTATCGCGGCAACCATGCTCGGCTTCACGCGCAGGAAATGCCTGTCGTACAGCGTCACCTCGGTGAGGAACTTGCTTAAGGTGCGCGTTTGGAGACTATAATCATCCGCTTTACTGATCTTGCGCATCCAGCTGTATGGTGAGCAGTAGTGGCTGATCTTGAACTCCAGGCTCTGTAGGATCATCCGCTCGCCCTTGAGGATCTCCTCCTTGCGATACGCCTCTTTCGTCAGGTAGACGAACTCATCGACGGAGGGCGCGAGAATCTCCTCATATTTGCTGGCGATGAACATCGCGCAAATGCCGACGAGCTGCAGCTTAACCTGAGAGACCACTCGTCTTGTCAAGAAGCGGTCCACGATGTTGATCGCGATCCACAGCGTCTCGGGCAGCAAGTGGTAGCGAAGATGGACTTGACATAGCCAGTCGACTAAAGCGGAGCGCATCTCCCAGTTGATATCCGTTTGGCCGTCCATGTAGTTGTACGTGGGCATACACTCGTCCTGTAAATCGATGAATCAAAGAGCGTGGGAACCATCAATGTTGGAAACGTACCTCAAGCTCTTCCATGTACTCGAATATCTCGTCAGCATATTCGGGGCACATATTCAAGTCGTCCTCTGGTTCCTGTTGGAAACGCTCGCGTACACTGTTCACCTCTTTTCTATATCTCTCTGCGCGAGCAGTCGCAAGCTCTGGCCATTGGCGGACATACTTTTCTTGTTCCTCAAACTCGTCGTCCATGTCTTCGGGATGGACTTGAACCATAGTCTCGACAACCTCCTGGCTATCATTGTGTGCTGGTTCGTCGACTTCGATAAGTTCGGCGTGGCTGTCTACGGGAGCTTGTAGCTCCTCAACGTCCATGTGATCGGAAGGCACCTCTGCTTTCAGCCTACCAGGGAGGACGGGCACTTCTTGCACCGGCTCCGCCGCAGGCTTTTGGATCTGGTCATAGAGGGTGCGGGCAGCTTCGTTCGAGACTATGGGTTGTACCCGACCTGGCCCTAGGGGAACCCGTTGTGGACCTTTCGCAAGCGTCTGCGATACAGAGCGGCTCTGCTTCAAGTCAACCTCGCACTGTTCCTTGTTCTTCCCAGTGAGTTTACCACTTGGAACATCCTGCTTATCGACAATGAATCAGCGTCAATTTCATAGATACGGACATCATCTTGTGATGATGTAGCGCACAGAGACAAGCTTTACCTTACGATTGACTGTAGTTGTGGTGACCTCGCCTAACGCGGTTCGCTGGGGGCCATTCTTGAGTGCGTGAACGTTCGTAAAGGAATGTGATACGCGGGTTGCGCCATTTAGAGCGACGCTACCCTGACGAGAGTGCCTACCAACGGCGTTCTCGTCGACATTCACCTTGGTGCGCTGGGGGCCGGTTCGGTTTCGCAGGGGGAACTGGTGGCGTGTGAGACATTCGCTGTGGCGACTACTCTAGGAGCTTTTGTACGTACTCGGTTGTTCAATGCCATGTCGTTCGAATACAACTAGATGTGTTCGCTATGTGCCGGAGGTCCTCGAGCTTGAAGTCGAGCGACGGTGGAAGATGTTAGGGGGGTTGTCGGTGAGAGGTAGGATCGCGGGGGCCCGACAATGGTGGAGGGGGGAAGAAAGGAATAACCGTCGTACGCCTAGAGAGGGGAAGGAGGGGATCGCCAGAGGAGGGCTGGCAGAGATGGCAAGCAGGACCAAGTCCAAACAGTGTCAGCCAGAAAGTCGAACTTGAACTTGCCATCCTCGGCCACGTGCACGGGCATCACACGTACAAATAACGCGTCGCGTCGCGCGCGAGGGGCGTGTTCTTTCCCTATTTGGACGCGCTTAGTCCCGCACTATCTCGCGTCATCATTTCTCCGTCGGAGTCCGCAGTGTCCGTGCATAAAGCATTCGCGCTTTGCTGCGCCTGGCTCGCTCTATCTCTTCAAAGAGGCTGGTGTACAAAGAGGACGACCAGTATACACCATAATCGCAGCGTGCACACTATTATCTTTATGCCTAGGTCACTCTGCAACGGTGGTAAAGTCGGCCAACACCTCGTGTCGCTCAAACTAATATCCTAGCGCTACGCACAGGATCTTGACACGGGCCTCAGTCACCGGAACAGACAGCGGATGACGTGTGGGCAGCGCTCAATTGATTGAACATATATTGGTCACTGTCATCCTAGACAAGGTCAGTGATCACGGACATCCCTATGTTCCAGCAAGACGACGAACCCTGTCTTGAGAAGGATGTTCTACGCTCTACAAAGCGCAAGTCACGATGAATAGGCGATCAGCGTCAGCATCACCGTCTCACGTCTAGTTGCGTATCTGACGGTTATCCACAGGCTACGTCGTACGGTGACATAATGGCCGCGGCCGGTCGCGGGGCTCACCGCTCTCCTGTAAACAAGACAATGATAGTCGGCGAAAGAAGTCAGCGGACGTCATCAAGCGCAGGCTTATAAGAATGCAACGTTACGCATAAACGTTTGGCGGAAGACACCGTCATCCGCCCTTCGCATTGAGGTCGCTCCATCTTCTCAACTTCCCCTCATCTTTCCAAGACACGCTTGGTGTGACAGCTCCCGACTGGCTGGGTGCCCCAAGTCCCGCTCTGTTCGACCTGGGGATCACCTCGAGAGGCTCTACCAGAGCAACCGATCCCTCAACTGGATTGTCTGTCGTAACTCCTAGCGTTGACCCTGGTTGCCAGCCCTGCTTCATGAGCAGCTTGTGCCCGATGTTGCTACTCGGAAGCGGCGTCGGAGGGGCTGAAACAGGCGGGGAAGGGGTGATTGCGCGGGAAGATGATGTAACAGAGCTTGTCGGCGAGCTAACCACAGACCGCGGATCGATACCCGGTACGTCTAGCAAACCGGTCTGCAAGGCACGTCGCTTTGCACTACGGTCCACGTACTCAGTCTTCGTCTCATTCGCAGCGACCTGAGGGCGGTGTTGCGAAAGGAGGCTGCGCTTGAGCATCGTAAGTGCCTTCCTTGGGTCTCGCTCGTCCGGTGTGACTAGCCCCGTACTCGCTGCCTCTAGCTCGCGCTTCCGCTTCCGCGCCGCCTCATCTGACCTGCCCTTCTTATCATGAAACAGCGGAATCTCATTGCCGCCTCCTGGAGAGCAGAGCGCACATGGGATATCGTCGTGTATGTGGATTGCGAACGTTGTCGTTCCAATAGAGAGCTCGTCCAGGTACTGTAGCCGGCGCGGCACACTCGATACTCGAGGCGGCGACAGTCTCTGGCCTCTGAGATCCGTTTCACCAAATTTGTCAGGACCAAGACCTTGAGGCTCCACTGTCCGGCCTCTTGGATCTATGGTCGGAGGCCTGACAAAAGTCCCATGCTTGCTGCCCATATCGACAACGGCCCATTCGCGTCGCGTATCGTCCCAGAACACTGTCGCATGGAGTTTGCTCACCTCCATTTCCTTGAGACGTACTCGAGGGGTAGTACTCCCAGTTTGGGGTGCATCCCGCCCGAACTCCACCTGTGTGTGTCCGTCGAGGAGGGCAAGCGTATGGGCGGGCGGAAGAATGTCCGAATCAAGGACGACCAAGCGAAATATAGGTGTGTTGCTAGTCGTTGTACCAGACAAGGATTCGGCGGAAGCAGTCGCATGCGTACTGACGTTTTCCTCGTCCGTGTACGCGGAAGGATATGCACTATCGGCGTGCGAGCTTGTTGCGGGCGGCCAGCTGTCATTAGAAGGAAACTCTAGCGATGGGTGGTATTGTACTCCGGATGCATCTTCTTGTACCTCTCCGTCCTCCATGACGCAGACCTTGAGACGACTGTCCGAGATAACGAGATATTTCTGACGCGTTGCTTGCTGGAAGCGATGAGTCCGCGGGAGAACAGGTCAACGGTGCGGACAGAAAAGGAAACAAGCGCCCTTCATCAGCGGCCATCGCTTAGTGCCTCCACGTGGCGCAACGTGCTCGCGTCTGTGGCCACACGCCTCGCGTAATGCGCCAGTTTAATGGGCGTCTCCAATCGTTGAACTTTGTCTCAACTTCTCTGTTTCAAGAGTCTCTCTGTGTAGTCATTCGGACCGTACTTCATTCATACCGAAGTAATCTCATCTATAATCACGAAACCTAAGGTCATAAGGTTAGTACGACTCGACACGTTTGCCCTGCTCTTCCTTCTCACGGCACGGTATTGCCATTCGCAGCGATATACAGCACGCCACCAAGACTTGCAGGGTCTTTCAGATTATCCAATCGATCAACTGCATATAATCAGCACTTATTTCAAAGCTTAGTCTGCAAACAGCAACGAAAACCATGGAGTATCTGACGGAGGTGCGAATAACGTCCCACATATGGCCTCGACTCAGCTTCCGTCATCTAGGATCGCTTGAAGTTCCTTCTTCACAAGGAATGGCTTGTTAGGGCAGATAACATCAATTCTATTCCGTATCTCCTGGTGCGTTGTATCCGCCGGCTCGGCTAGACGTCAGCTTACGGTTTGGGCTCAGTAGAAATTCTATCCATCTACCGTGGATCAATGCTGCTACCTCATGATAACTGATACCAAGGAAGTATGGGGAGAAGGTATTTTGACCTGTCTATGCACCTTTCCTTGACCAAGTTGACCTCGTAAAACAGTGCTCACGAGCAAACAATTCACTCGGCGGTGGCGTGACTGCAACCCAGCACTCGCACCACCGCCTACGATATCCGATGAAGAGGAGGATGAGTGGCGTAGCGAATTGCTGGATCTACTGTCTAACTTGCATAGTCTCGGCGGCATTACGGATACCGTATTCGAAGCAGTCGACTCACGAAATGCTGTAAGCTGACATGATCCTTAGAAGACTATCATTTGCCTCTTCTCATCCATCAAATGTGTCACAGGACTTCGCTTTTGAATTTGGAAGCAACGAGTTTAAGTGGCGATGGGAGACTTACTCACTTGGGCCCAAAGTACATGCCTCCATTGTCCGTACGCAAGTCTGCTTTACTGACGTGCCCATCTTTCTTAGGTATCAGCTGATATCCTATCCAAGCATCTCATTATGCCTCTCATCAGTGTCACGCATCTTTCGTTCTCTTCGGCAGATCTTGTCAGTGAGCTATCAGAAGGCGACCTGGAAAAGGTAATCTTGAAGCCTCTCAAATGGACCCGTTGCGCGTTCTTATTTCCTTCGCTAGGCGGTAGACAAGGTCGGCAGGACGGCGCGAAGAACAGTCGATACACATGTCAAGCATGCTATCTCGCGGCCGCGTGTCGCTTCAACACTGCGACGAATGACAGCCATGTTCAATTTCCTGCCAGACCTGCGTAGGTTTTGCATAGTTCTAATGATCGTATCTCACTGACCCACCGCCCTAGCACCAATTATATCGGAAGTCTCAACACCAGAGCTGAGACCCCCCATAGTCGAGCAGAAGCCTCAAGTGAAGGCTCCGCACCATGCCGCCAACGCCACGCCACCTTCTTCCTCAGCGATAACTGTGAGACCGTTACGCCGGTCCATCGTGTAACCACTAACCTTTTGTATAGGTCAACAACGCGCCAGAAGAGCAACCCTCAAGGTCAGATGTGCGCGACATTTCCATCGATGTTCCTCGGAGGAAAGCTGCGCCCCCTGAGGATTCGGAGACAGAAAAGTCCTCCGACGAGGGGCAAGCAGCACCAAAGCAATCTAAACAAGAGACGTCTTCAAGTCCCCCGCCGCCCTCGCGTAAGGACTCTCCTCCAGAGTCCTCAGGGTCAAGGGACCGAGCACAAATAGCACGTTCCTCACAGAAGCCAACATCGAAGTCTTCAAAGGCGGCTGAAGCAGAGACGTCTTCTGATGCTGGACCCTCTTCGTCACCTGCACGGCCTGCGAAAAAAGCCAAGCGTGCCCAAGTCTCTTCTTCAAGCGACGATGAAGACAGCGAAGCTGAACGCAAGCGCCATCTCTCACAGTTGAAGGGATCCTCCACGAGGGGTGCCAAACAGCCGTTGAAACGTGGCGGCAGACGATTCTAACGGTGCATTGTTTTTGCCTTTGGTGCTACATGCACCATACATGCCACACTATGACATTACAAGACCGTCTCATGCTGCTGCGCTATCATGGGTGTCGATTACATCGTGGTTGCCTGCTTGCACTAGGTTCTCACGTGAACAAAAGGATGGTATGCGTGTACGCGATAGGCGTTCATCGATCTCATGTTACTGTATATCATGTTCATTTAACACAACGCGTGGGTGTGTACACGAACAAAAACGAGTTGAAATGAAAGCCTCGCGGCGTAGACGGCAGTCAGGAACAGAGCGGCTCGCTCTTCAAGCTTCAGTAAGAGCGCAAGGACCGATCTATGGGAGCGGTTTGACCTGGGTGCTCCTGGCAAGGTGTCCGTAGACCAGTGCTCCGGAGCTATTTATCCTCCATTGGAAGGCGTTCTGAGAATGAGTCCTGGCTCCTAAGGTTGTGCAACTTAGAGCGGCTGAGTTGGCACAAGGAGCACAAGGCCTTTACAGATCATGATACTCGTGCGATCTCAGCAGTGAAGCGGCGATAGTAACGAGGCCTCACATGCCTGTCATACACCGGCATAACCTGCCGGAGTCAGTCAAGGTCAACAAGATTGAATTAAATTGCGAGCGTTATCGTCGAAAGGGGATTCGAGGAAGAGCCTCGCTCAAAAACGGTAGCACTTCAATTCGTACGACCTCCGGTGTTGCGAATATGTTCCGCAAATGCCCTTGTCCTACAATCGTCGCAAGCCTGTTGTATGATGTTTCTGACTCTCTTATAATCCCTGTATTCCTAAGTGAGGAGAATCAATTAAAGAGGCGTGAATTGAGTCTAGGACGAGAATTACCCTTGGGCAGCCGCAATTGATCGCAGTGTGTCTATGGGCCTGACTGAGAGCGCATTGGGAGGATTGGCAATCAGTGCGAACTCCCGTATAATACAGGAGAACATCGTGCTGATGAATGGAAAACCTGTTAGACCGAATAGAAGATAGAGGGCGCATCATATAGATTTACCCCGCATCCCCTGTGATGACTAACGTAGCTAAGCGTCACAAGGCAGTTAGTTCGTCCTATGCGAAGATCGGAATCTGTTGAGAACATACCACTCTTCGAAACACATCACGGATGTTGTAGTGAGCTTATTATTTGCAAGGTAGTGATTCTGAAAGGGAGGGAGGATACCAAAGGGGCATAGAGGAGAAAAGCGGGCTTTTGAGTCCACAGCTATATATGCAGAGCTTGTATTCAGGCATGGAGCATCTCCTGATGGTCTATCCAGTACTCGCTTGGTTCCGGAAGGCCAGCAGAAAGTAAAGACTGTCACGGGTTTGATACAGATGAGGAAAAGGCTGATCACAGCATAGACCAAACAGTAGTAGTATAGTTCCCAATGTGGCCAGTCGAGACGGGAGATATGGTAAGGTCCAGTGCGGCTTCATTCGGGCGAAGCACAGATCCTGAGCAGTCCCAGATAAGGACCCGATCATCCAGCGGTAGATGATAGGGAACGAGATCCGTTGCCGGAGGTCAATGGTAGAATCGGAGCACGTATAGTCAGGAGTCGTGCTAAAGAAAACGTGCTGGCGTCCGCGATGAGCGCAACGCCAACGTTGTAGTCTCTTTAGACCGAGCTAGAAAGACTGCGTACAGAGAAAACCAGATGACCGATACGATCCCCGGGTTTATCTCGAGTACACTGTGAATATAGTCCTCCCAACGGTGTTATGCTTGACGGAACGACACGGAGGGAGTTATTCGGCGTGTTTCGAGAGCTTGCTTGAGAGCTCATTCTGCGATGCATTGGGCCAAGAATATGTAGTCTTCGGCATGACGTTCGTGACGAATAATCGGGACAATCTCTATCTGTAGTAGGTCTGGAGGTAAGATCCACGAGGCATTCGTGAGAAAGAGAGCTCACAAGCGATATGGGACCGGCAGGTGCGGAGAGACGAGTCTAAAGTGCCATGGACTAAGTGCGGAGCAATGAGCGGCCGTGTCGAAAGAATCAAACCGCCACGTCTCGACTGAGTTCGATGTCAAATGAACGCTCAGAAGACTCAATTATAGGTGTTGAAACACTGAGCCGGCAGGTGAAGCCTTTCTATGTGGACTTTGAATATAACATATGAAGCACCAGACTAATAGAGCTGATCTGGACTGGAAGAACCTGTGACGGTGCTCACCTAAACAGCGTGAACGATGTTGCATTCATCTCGCGCGGCCGAGCCGAAAAGAATCGCACGAGACATCGGTACAGAGCGAAGATGAGGTGAGCCCGAAGGATGGAGCCTATTGAACGGCTGCGCCCCGTGGACCAAGAGGGCTCTCAGGGTACGCCTGGTATAACGTTCTGATGGGATGGGGAAGAGCTCATGATGACTACTGCAGATAGCATGAGAATATGCGGGGGAAAATTCGGCGGAAGATTTCTATCGATTAGCGCATAGAAGAGGTGCAGGGTGGGTTACTTTTACCTTCGAGACCGTCGCGTGGCAAGTCACTCCTTCGAGATGTTCTAGCTCTAAAATGCCCGCTATATCTTCGCGTATAGCACAGCGCGATGTTCTTATTGGTGGGAAAATTTGCTCCTCCACGGATATACGCGTAAAATGGTCTAAGGCACGTGTAGGTTCTAAGGTCATTTCCATGGGAGGTCAGGTAGGTTCAGGAGGGTGGCTCGGAAGTGATAGAATACGTTACGATGTAGAACTGGAGCAATACATTGCATCTATTCGGCCAGAATTCCCGCGTTATGTGAATACGATAGGATGAAAGAGATAAGGAAGAGAGAGAATCGGTGAACGAGGACACCCCAGATTTCCTCATTGCTTCAAGCCAGAAGGAACAGAGACGCCCACAACGAGCGCTCATAGCTTCTCGGCTGTCTGAGTACGATCATCAGGCACCGACCAGACGATCCAGCGGGAAACTCACCTACCTACTTGTTGGCGTTCCCAGCCACGACATCACTACTCCAATAATATCGTAACTGCGATTATGGCTGTAGAAGAAGCTCCTGATACAACGACAAGCCAATTAACACCGAAGGTACCGTAAAGCATCATTTTGTAGCCAACATTGCTGAGAAAAATGTCATAGGTCAAGACAAAAGCTAAGAAACGATATCTCAAAGCTAAGAAAGAGCGACGTAAGAAGCGGAAAGTTCAAAGCGCAAGTACAGCTCCAACTGAGGAACAACATGCGGACGTATCAGACGACGATGTCGACGTCAACGTAAATGGCGGCGAAGACAGCATATCATCCGAGCCAAGTATACACCCCATGGCCGCGACGAAATACGACGAGAATCGAGGAGAACGTAAAGAAAAGAGGTCAAAGAAAAGACGAAAGGTGGAACACGCGGAGGATGAGGTATATCCAACGATGATAGGTGTTGAAGAAGGAAACGTCAAGAGTGAAAGGGAGGGCGATCAGCCTCCCGGCACGTCACCGACGAGACGATCTCCCACACCCCAAGTTTCACTACCCATATTTCCCCTCCCAAAACGACCCGAAGGCCCTTCAAGATCTACGCTGGCGATGCAAGGTTTAGACCAAGCTCTGATAGAAGCAGAATTCGTAGATCCACAGAAATCGGTCTCACTTGCGCGGGAAGGCGACGAAGGGAGCAGATACGGCATAAGCGAGAAAATGGCTCAAAGATTGAACGATTTGGGTATTGAAGAGCTGTTCGCCGGTATGTCAGTCATTATGTCAATTTGGCATATACAATATTCACATGATGCGATGCCCAGTGCAGACAGCTGTGATGCCATTCCTACTCGCAGATCACAAGCAACGAGGGCTATACCTCCCTTATAATCCACCCCGCGATGTATGCGTCTCCGCGCCAACAGGAAGTGGAAAGACGCTAGCCTATGTAGTTCCTATCGTGGAGGTATATTGTGTGACAATATTGCGATCCTTATCCCAATAACTAACATTGTTCTTCCAGATACTCTGTACGCGAGTGGTTACTCGTTTGCGCGCACTTGTCGTTCTTCCTACACGCGACCTTGTCGCTCAGGTTCGGGAGACGTTTGAAGTTGTCGGCAAAGGGCGTGGTCTAAAAATTGGTACAGCCACTGGCCAACACTCGTTCGCTCATGAACAATCACAGCTCGTTGCTGATAAATCTCACAGGTAAGTCATCGGCAAGCTTCATCTCGGTAACGACACGGATATTGACGCTGGGCACTTTGTAGTCTCCAAGGCGGATCAAGCAAGGTTGACATTCTCATATGCACACCTGGTCGACTAATAGACCACTTAAACGGTGCCCCTAATTTCTCATTGCAGCATTTGCGCTTCTTGGTTCGTCTATGTTTTTTGAGGGGCGTCTGGAATACTGACGAGTACTGTTTTCATACGCAGGTTATCGACGAAGCCGATCGACTTCTCACCCAATCGTTCCAAGATTGGCTGGCTCAGGTTCTAGCCGCAGCTCGTGCTACTTCCCCCATTCCGGACACATTCGGTGCTACAGCCAATCACCATGCCCCACAGTGCAGTATCCCATACTCTGATTCACTGGCTCCCGCATTCGTCGATCACTCGCGCATTTATACCGACCTCGATGACAAGAAACAGACATCCTGCCAAAAACTACTGTTCTCGGCAACATTGACGAGAGACCCGTCAAAAATAGCCGCGCTCAATCTGCGACAACCAAAATATTTTGTCGTTCAGTCGAAATCTAAAGGTGATTCAAGCAAAGAGGATGGCATATTGGACCTTGTAACGGAGAAATTTAGCATGCCTTCAACGCTTACGGTAAGCCTCCCGAATGTGCTGGTCCCGAAACGTCTCGTTAAAATCTGTTCCACCAAAGGAACATATGATTGTATGCGAGACAGCACAAAAGCCTCTAATGCTGTTCCACCTAGTCCTCGAGCATGACGTTAAGAACGCATTGGTATTCACCAAGTCCGCCGAGTCGACCACACGCCTGGTTCGGCTTTTCGAGTTCTTCGAGGGTATACGTACGAAAACTTCTGAAGCGTCCGACCAAACCAAAATCTCTGTGCGAGCATACTCTAGCGAGCTCCCTCCTGCTGAGCGTAAAGCCATCCTCGAGCAATTCAAACATGAGGATATTCATCTGTACGTTTAAAGCTCGTGTATCTTGATCTCGGCTCATATAGCATCTTCCGTACAGACTCGTCTGCTCCGACCTCATTTCGCGAGGCATCGATATTAGCCACGTCTCACATGTGGTTAACTATGACGCTCCCGTCGATATACGGAAGTACGTACATCGTGCTGGCAGGACAGCACGAGCGGGTCGGGCCGGAGACGCCTGGACTCTCGTAGAAGAGCAGGAGGTACGGCATAATGTTTAAGATACCGATAAGGACAGACTGAACGTTCTGCAACAGGCTCGATACTTCAAGGATATGTTGAAGAATGCAGATCACCTAACTGTTGTAAAACGGATGCGGGTGTCGGATAAAGATCTTGCACCGCTGATACCGTATTACGAAGTACATATCTTCCCATTGTGTATCTTTCATCATCTCACATTATCTATAGGCTTCCCTTGAACGACTAAAGGATCTCTACGGACGCTCTAGAAATCCATAGTCTCCGGTGTTTCGATGCATATAGTATGCAGGTGCCGTCTTCCGCCGCCACAACATATGGTACTTGCTGTTCTGCATTCAATTTGGTCCCAAGATAACACGTTAAGTCAGCTTCGTATCGCCGCACCGTTTGACATTCTTCCGGTTCCAAAGCTGGACGACCTCCCACGTGCCCTTTCCAGCGTGATCAGCGAGCTCGAATGGGCTGTCAATAATAGTGACAGGATAACCTGAGGCAATCATGCCGTGATGCTCGTAAGGTAGATGTATAGCGTTGTCATATGTCGCTCGCGTAGTGCTCAGCTTCAGGGTTTCGTAGAGGTGCTCTAGTACTGGCGCTGTTTGCGCCGGAAGTCAGGGGCTTCCAAAGCGGAAGCGGACGGCCTCTCCGAACAAATCGGGCTGACTTTGAATCTACCGGGAGCGCTGACCTTTCTCCTTATCTCGGTAATTTGTGCCTGCCCGATCCCCGCTGAAAGGTTTGCTGACAAACCCCATATCCTTCCTGCCATATGGTGTGAAGCCGCCACCATTGCGTAGACGTCAACTGCGCAGGTCTTTCTCCCGAGCGAACGGGCTCAGGGCCATCTCTCTTTCGCTCCCCGAGGACGCTTTGCAAGAAGTGTTGCTCGCTACCTTGATTCGAACACCGCAGGTCAAGATGGGGAAAGCAGAAAGTGAATACGAGGTCGATGCAGCAGAGGAGAAATTGGCTCAAGTGGACTCATCCGTCGTTGAGAGCTTTACCCCCGAGAATGTTGAAACAGTGAAGAATGTATCTAGGTGAGTTGTGATCATTCTGGCCAAGTTCATTTTGCGTCCGTATGTTTTACTTTCGCGAGACGTCAATGGAAATGACGACCAGGATCAGCTGTCAATAATTCGTTTCGGTCGAGGAAATTATGGTTGAACACGCTCAATGACGTATCGATTCGTGAAGCGCTTGCTCGTACGAGAATTTGTGTAACGGCACTAGCGAAGCTGGACTGTTATGTCGTTATTTTGCACTAAGATGTTCTAATAAACCTCTCGGTTTGCGTGTGCATGCTGGATAGACGCGTAGAATCAAAAATGGTTGGCATGCGCATTCACACCCGCCTTCTACTTGATAATGCCTTCAACAATGATGTCACATGCAGCTTTGCTAACTTTCGGCCTTTGTTAGATTCTTTCGGATGCCTTTTGTACCGAAAAACCCGCCGGCACCCAAAGATTCCATCGAAAATGCGGCCTTGCTCCCGGAGGCCAGTGCCGGATGGTTCAGCATCCTTACTTTCAGCTGGATAACGTCCTTGCTCGCATTGGGTTATGCCAGGCCTTTGGAAGCCTCTGATCTGTACAAGCTGCAGGACAATCGCTCTGCTGCCGTCATTGCGCAGAAAATTGTCCGCTCTTACGAAAAGCGACGTCAGATTGCAGACGAGTACAACGCGCGCCTGGCCAATGGCGACATTCCACTAGGCTGGCGCAAGCTATGGTGGCGGCTTCGAGGCAATCGTACCGAACGAGAACATTTGTGGCGGGAGAAAGAGGGCAGGAGACGCGCTAGTCTTACGCTTGCGTTGAATGATAGTGTCAAGTGGTGGTTCTGGTCTGGAGGCCTTTTGAAGGTCAGCGGAGATATAGCGACGATATTAACACCGCTCTTAGTGAAGGTAAGCGTACCTATAGCTGAGTACATGTGGCTCTACTCACATCCACGACTGTTGTTAGGCGATCATATCGTTCGCAACTGATTCGTATAAGTAGGGTCGAATCACCGAATTTTGGAGACTATACTCACGCTTTCCACAGTGCCCATTTACAGGGTAGGAACGACCTTGCCCCACCAGTTGGAAGGGGTGTTGGCCTTTCCATAGGTCTTATGGCGGTCCAACTGCTCTCCTCAGCCTGCCAACATCACTTCTTCTACCGAAGTACATCGACCGGTGTACTACTTCGCGGCGGTCTCATTACTGCCATATACGATCGCTCACTGAGACTGACAACGCGGGCAAGAACAACCCTTACGAATGGCAAACTTGTGAACCACATCTCCACCGATGTCTCCCGTATCGACTTTTGTGCCGGTTTTTTCCACATGGCTTGGAGCGCGCCCATCCAGATGGTAGTTTGTCTCATCCTACTGTTAGTTAATCTTGGACCATCGGCACTGGCAGGCTACGCTTTCTTCGTGCTGTGTACTCCCATTCAAACCAAGGTCATGCAGCGTCTTACGGGTTTACGCCAGAAGTCTATGTTCTGGACGGACAAGCGTGCGAAGCTGCTTCAGGAGCTCCTAGGTGGGATGAAAATCATCAAATATTTTGCATGGGAAATTCCATACCTGAAGCGTATTGGAGAGTTTCGATCGAAGGAAATAGGGTATGTCGTGCATCTTTCTCGCAGATGAATTCTAATTCTTCCTAGGTATATCCGTACACTGCTCTTGATACGCTCTGCCAACAATGCTGTAGCCATCACTCTTCCAGTACTAGCATCTGTGCTGTCCTTCGTCGTGTATTCGCTCTCCGGACATAGTTTGAATGCCGCCGACATCTTTGCATCCTTGACCCTGTTCACTTTGCTTCGCATGCCTTTGATGTTTTTGCGTGAGTAGGATGTTTCAGTCGAACTGGAGCTCCTAGCCATTGACGTCGTTTTCGTTAGCGCTTTCTTTCAGCGCGATTGCAGATGCGCAGAATGCCATCGAACGCCTGCACTCAGTATTCGAGGCTGAAGTCATTACGGAGACCAAGGTTCAGGACCCGACGTTGGAGGTGGCCGTTAAAGTTGTAAACGGAAACTTCACCTGGGACAGCCCCCCACCGGAGGCAGCTCAGAAGAAAGGTACGCCTAGCAAGAAAGATGGACATGTGAAGGAGAGCGGGGGGAAGGGGGAACAGGAAAAGGAATATGCCGTATTTGGTCTCAAAGGTGTCAACCTGGAAATATCGAAAGGCCAGCTTACAGCTATAGTCGGTAAGGTTTATTCTGCCTTCATTGTTCGGGTATTGACAGAGTCACATCGAAAGGTCCCGTGGGATGTGGTAAAACGTCTTTACTCGAGGCTTTGATAGGAGAAATGCGACGCACGGCGGGCTCCGTTTCGTTCAATGGATCGGTCGCCTACTGTCCACAAAGCGCCTGGATTCAGGTCAGCATTTTCATGCTTCATATCAGGATAATATTGACTAAAGTTGCAGAACGCGACGATTCGAGACAATATCACCTTCGGTAGACCTTTTGAAGAAGAACGCTACTGGAAGGCCGTCAGAGATGCTTGTTTGGAGACAGATTTGGACATGATGCCAAACGGCGACATGACGGAAGTCGGTGAACGGGTACGTTTCACGCGGCATTGGCAGGATCATACCATTCATGGTGCATACAGGGCATCTCTCTTTCGGGTGGACAGAAGCAGAGGATCAATATTTGTCGCGCGATCTATGTGGGCGCTGATATTCAAATCTTCGACGATCCCCTGTCCGCGTTAGATGCCCATGTCGGTAAATCGGTATTTCAGAACGTGTTCATGAATGCATCTGCAGGCAAGACACGCATCTTGGTTACACATGCTGTATACCTTCTTCCACAGGTCGACTACATCTATACCATCGTAGACGGCAGGATAGCGGAGCGAGGCACATACGAGGGTTTATTGGCAAATGAAGGTGCCTTTGCCCAGTTCGCTAAAGAATTTGGAGCTAAGGAAGAGGAGGAGGAGGAAGAAGAGGCGGCCATTGAAGAGGAGGTTCAAGCAGTACACGACAAGAAAATGAAGAAAACGCTTAAGAGTAACTCACCCCTCATGCAAGCCGAAGAACGTAACACAGGCGCGGTCAGTAACAAGGTCTACAAAGAATACTTACGGGCTGGAAAAGGCGGTGTTATCATTCCGCTTCTGCTTCTGGCTCTAGCTTTTATGCAGGGTACACAAGTGATGTCATCATACTGGTGCGTCTATCAATGTGGGCGTAGTTCTTTGTATATCTCATCTCCTACGTCCGCGCTACGATAGGCTCGTCTACTGGCAAGAAAGGTCTGTGGGTTATGTCTCTCCACGTCTAAGCCAATCTAACAAGACATGAAGAAAATGGCCTCTACCCTCCGGTTTTTACGTGCGCCCCTTATTTCCATTGAAGTGAACTATCTCATGGAGCATTGTGATAGATGGGCGTGTATGCTGGACTGGGCGCAGCTCAAGCCCTTGCTTTCTTCTGGATGGGGCTATCGTTTGCACTGCTCACCTTCTACGCTTCACAGGAACTGCACAAGGTGTGTCCCGGCTGATCCAAGTAACTCATAAATGCCGTGACCAAACTGCTCCAGATTGCCATCCGACGAGTCATGAATGCGCCAATGTCATTCTTTGAGACTACAGTAAGTTGTTTGCGGAGTATGTATGCTCAATCTGCTTACGTCGTTCTGCTCCTAGCCTTTGGGTCGAATCATGAACCGCTTTTCTAAAGGTAATGATGATTGTCCCGTCCTTTTGGTCTATCTATCACTGACGATATCGTAACAGACGTCGACACGATTGACAATCTTCTTGGAGGTATTTAGACATATCATCTCGTGTTACGATCTACTCAAATCGCTTGGCAGACTCGCTGCGCATGTTCTTCGCCACCTTGTCCAACATCCTAGGCGCAATCATCCTCATTGCCATCGTCTTGCCCTGGTTTTTGATCGCCGTCGCAAGCGTCTCTATCGCATACTTATGGGCAGCGATGTTTTATCGAGCTAGTGCTCGCGAGTTGAAGCGGCTAGGTTTGTCTGAATCTTACACGACTGCCTGCATGACTGAAGAGTATCTAGATGCCATTCTGCGTTCTTCACTCTACAGTCACTTTTCTGAATCGCTATCCGGTCTAGCAACCATACGCGCTTACGGCGAATCTGAGAGGTTCCTTAAAGATAACGAGAGGCGAACCGACATCGAGAACAGGTATGTTGTAGCATAGTTTACGACGCTGCAAGAAGCTCACGCTCGTTATAGGGCATACTGGCTTACTGTCACGAATCAGGTAGAACATCTCCATAAGATCATAAATCGCGGTCTCTGACGGTACATGACAGCGATGGCTCGGTATTCGTCTCGATTTTCTGGGTATCTTGCTCACTTTCGTGGTAGCGATCCTAACTGTAGGAACGAGATTTAGTATATCTCCCTCACAGACAGGTGTGACGCTCTCATATATCATTAGCGTCCAACAGGCAAGTCTCCAAACAACTGTTCTCTCATCACGAAGTCTGACACACTATACGCTCCATAGGCATTTGGATGGATGGTTAGACAGAGCGCAGAAGTGGAAAATAACATGAACAGCGTGGAGCGAATTGTAAGAGGAGTCTACGTTGGTACAGACTGATGACTAACGGATGACCTGTCATCTAGATTCACTATGCCCATGAGCTTGAGCAAGAGGCACCTCACCTCTTGCCCGACAAGACGCCACCTGCACCCTGGCCATCGAAGGGCCAAGTAGAGATGAGGGAGGTCGAGCTTAAATACCGGCCTGAACTTCCGTCTGTGTTGAAGAATCTGTCAATGTCGATCCGCCCAGGAGAGAAGATTGGCATTGTTGGCAGGTATGGTCTCGCTGCTAGCGATTGTGTGGTAAGACGGCTAATCGCTGTATAGAACCGGTGCCGGGAAAAGTTCCATCATGACAGCTATATACCGCCTGGTGGAACTCACGTCCGGGAAGATTATCATAGACGACGTTGATATTTCTCAGGTGGGACTCCATGATCTTCGACGTGGTCTGGCTATCATCCCCCAGGATCCTGTAAGTTTTGTACCCTGTATGTATCATTCCACAAACTGACCGATGTTATAGCTATTATGTATGCGCTCCTTCTTGAGAAGCGCTGTGCAAGAGCATGTACTGACGTATCGAGCGTAGTCTCAGGATCTCAACGAACTAACCTTGACCCTTTCGGCATTCACGATGATGCGCGCCTTTGGGATGCCTTGAAACGATCGTATCTCGTCGAAGAAAGGCGTCAGTTCTCGGTCGACGGTGGTGATGACGATGCTACCTTGAATGGTACACGTACCCCTACAAATCGTTTCACATTGGACAGTCCCGTCGAAGACGAAGGTGGTAACCTGTCTGTCGGGCAGGTGGGTAGTGTCCTTTATTTGCGCCAATTCAGTAATCTTATTTGATTGCATGGTAGCGTTCTCTGGTTTCCTTAGCTCGCGCCATCGTCCTGGATACCAAGATCCTCATTCTCGATGAAGCTACAGCTTCTGTAGATTATGAGACCGATAAGAAGATCCAAGATACGATCGCGGCGGAATTCAAGGACCGGACAATCCTTTGCATAGCTCGTTAGTATTCCTCTGACAACGTCTCGAACTGTTCTGACGCTGCATGAACCTCAGATCGTCTGCGTACCATTATTGGCTACGACAGGATCTGTGTTATGGACGCGGGGACGATTGCTGAATTCGACACTCCCGCTCAACTGTTCTCGAAGCAGGACGGCATATTCCATGGCATGTGCGAGAGATCTTCGATAACGTTAGACGATATCAAGTTAGCAGCGAAAGCAAGGGCCGGATGAATATGTAGATGTGTCGTGCTACGAATTAACGGATAGATAGTTGTCCTATAGACGATGTGTTCATGAAAGCGATAGAAGAGATGTTACAACGGCGCAGGACAGTATTCCCAAATTACAATCTTGCGCTCTTTGGCATGGCACGAATAGCTTGCCGCACTCCCAGATCCGCAAGAACGTCCTCCGCTGAATGTACCCGTGAGAAATAACCGTTGAGATTGCAATGTGAATCTTACCTCCTCCGAGCAATGCATCAAATGGGACGCTGCGGTAGTACTTGATACGTGCGTAGGTCATTAGCAGTCAGTAGAATTGAGCAGCGACATGATGCTAGACGTACATGCTCAATCAACCGGCCCATACCAGTCTGCGTAACCCCCCGTCCGCCGAAAATTTGTACAGCGTCGGTTGCAGACTGTTGTGCAGACCGCGTGCTATGCATTTTCAGGAATGCGATTGGCCTTCAAAAACGACTGCGATCAATGCATGCCAGGCATTTCCCCAAGGTGAGACGTACCCTGCAAGCTTATTCGCTTGTTCGCGGTATGACTGAAATGCCCTTTAGAGATGATACATCAGCCATGAAAAGTACTTCATACCATGTTGCACATCTGGTACGTGATGTTCTCCAGCCAATTCTGTATGCTTTCTGTCCGAGCTATCATTGCAGCCACCTTACTGCGAACAACGGCGAGCGAAGCTAGAGGCTTCCCGAACGCTTTACGCTGATTGATCCATCTGTAATAGCTGTCAGTATACCATCAGGTGTCACAGCGAGGAGGAAAGACGAACTTCAAACACGCCTCGATAAGTAGTCTTTGGCTTCGAGCGCTGCAGCAACACATCACCCAGCGTTCATGATTGAAGTTACTTCCACGGATATCAGGAATTGTCAACAGACTGATGCGACAATATCTTACCTTAACATCACGAAAATACCGCCGCCTTCTTCGCCAAGTGTGTTAGAGACGGGTACTTTCACATTCTCGAAGGTTACGAAAGCAGTCCCAGCTGTGGAAGAATAGCCGGTCTTGATGGGTTTAGTACTCACGCCTTCTTGACGCTCAACAAGGATGACAGTGAAACCGTCCTCGGTTTTGCACCCGACAGTAAAGCTAGTGAAATTTTGCAGTGAGGAAAGGTTTGGATACGATGGTGAGATCGTACATACTAATCTGCAAAACTGTAAATTCATCAGTCAAATATATGAAATTGAGACGTCTTGCCCGCGTACTTACGTCCCATTGGTGATCCACTTTTTATGTCCATTGATGATCCAATGTTTGCCGTCTTCAGTCTTGACAGCAGTGGTCTGTAGGCCAAACACGTCGCTCCCGGCATGAGCTTCCGATATCTAGAAGACCATGTAGCTCCAGATCACGCTGTTTACTCGCGCAACATACCGCCAAGCAGATGAATTTCTTTCCTCCGAGGACTTCCGGCACAACCTTTGCTTTCAATTCGTCGGATCCAAAGTTAAGAACAGGTGGTAGACCAATGACGCAGCCGGCAAGGAGCGCATCTCCATATCCACGAGAAGCACATCTAACAATCTCTTGAGTAATAACCAGCTGTCAAACGTACACGGTGTCGGTGTCAGTGGTTTGAGATGATTGGTCGAATAAATACTTCGTGGAAATAGTCGAACTAGAACAAGGCTCATTCAATGACCGAGATCTTCGAGGATGGTCATCGTTCTTACCTCTTCTGGTGCGACGATGCCACCCATGAGCGTTAGGCCACTTAAATGCTTGCCTAGATATCTGTCTCTGAACCTGTTCAGTAGAAAGCACCAGTTTTACATACCTGGACCCATTCGCATTGCATGTAGATTGAGATCACTGCAATGAGTCCTGATTGAGCACAAGCCAATCGGGTACACAATGAGACATACGCCATTTTGTCGACCACGCTTTGTGAGAGACGTTTGCCATCTAGTTCCCGGGCCTACAGAAAGCACGAAAAGATGATCATCGTATAGTTTCCGAGGCTTCGAAGATATAACAAACCTGTGCGTCAGGATAGATGAACTCGTCGACAAATTTCCTGATTGCTCTATGTAGTCGGTGATGACTCTGCGTGGTATAAATTAGGATGCAAATTATACGATTAATATATACGTACCTCCTTATAGTATGGGTTAGAATAGCCTTGAACCAACCATGAAGGTTCTGCGTAAGGAACTTCGCTTATTCCTCCTACAATCCTTCCATACAGCTGCGGCTCCTCGCCCTGAATACTTCCAATCTGCAAACGTCGATATTGTGGACGTTCTAGTACCTCGTATAAGTGCAAGCCGAAAAAAGCCTCTGTTGCATCTTGCCCAGCTAGCTAGATGCTTAGCATGCGTATTTCGTTATTAACCGTGTGACACGCACGAATATCTTCTTCCAAAAATACGGAAGTCCCACCGGGATGAAGATCTTTGAACTTTGTAACATCATAGACTCTGGAGTCTATAATCACCCACTGGTATGCATGTGATTGGCAGCTAGATCGGTGGTGGCTCAAGCGACTCACTAGATCATCAGGAGTGTTATGCTAAGTAGAAGAAGACTTTACTTCTGATAGCATGTCAATGGTAAAGGATACATACCTTAGCGACTTCCTCACGTGTGAACGTTCTGAGATTTGTCTTGCTGGACATACTGGAAAAGTCGCCACAATTGAAGTGAGTGTGGGAAACGACTGGCGATAGCTAGAAAAGCTGGGAACTTTGAACAGCGCTTCGGTAATGCAATGGGATACGCACAATTATCCGATACTCAACAATTAACAATACTTGCTGAAGGATTCTGAGTGAGCGATAAGACGAGGCCCGTTGCGGCTCAGTTCAAAGCTCAACCATGCGCCTCTTCCGGACGCGTCTCCCCTAAAGAGACGCTAGACACGTGGCAACAACGCCACAGTTGACGCTCGCAGGCGGCAAGCTACCAGACGCTCAACACACGTGGAATCGACTATTACAAGGGGCGAGGCCCCGCTGTATTCACCTGCCACCCGCTGCAGTCTCAGACCGACTTTTATACCAGCACGTATCACGGCGAAAGCTTTATTGATCAATTGTTATAACTTGCTTCCCGCGCATCTCACAAATCATCGCCTCTGTCGATCCTCGATGACTGTTTTAACGGTAGGCATTATTCACGTAACTATCACAATGTAACAACTCATGAGTCTGTTGGTTCTCAAATTCAGCGCGTACTCAAATTCTGACTTGCATGAGTCTCAGCAAAGCCATCAAGCGCAGATTAGTGTGGTTTTTCTGTGGTCCGAAAGCTCCCCCCGACCTGGATCCCCTTGTAGATGAGCTCTACGTTGCTCCAACTGTACCCCGCCTTTCGCCCGCAAACCCTCCTATGACGATTCGAACCGAGGTCCTGGCGTGAAAGTAGGGTGTGGTACACTACAATGTTCCTGTATGCTGGGCTAACCTTGATCTGCAGAACTTTGCCCTACCAAGGATCATAGTACACTACGTCATGGCCGTGAGTCGTGACAGCTGTCAAGGCTGAATATTGAATAGTAAACATTTCCATGTTTCGCGCGCATTGCGGACATGACGGCTTCAGGCAGAAGATTTACTGGATCTTGGAATTGCGACAATGCGAGGTGCTCGAGTTCCGACTTGATCTATCCTGATCCCTTGTTTTTGCTCGTGCTCCCGGAGCGAGCCCATGATCAATATTCAATCGTAAGACACCTTAAATCGGAGGCTATGGATGCTACGTCGACCTCCCCGGCCCTAGTAGATAACCTGTGTGCGAATTCGCCACGCGACCGAGAGTTTGATCAGTACAAGAAAATCCAGCCAACAATTCTACGCCAGCCTCTCTTTGTAACATCTTCATGGTCTCGTATGTCTGGAATTCCATCCGGGGCGAAGCACATCTCATCGAGAGTGACCATTTTTGTCTGATAGACAAGCTTGTAACCTAAAGCCAGGAAAATGAAACACGGCTATGGCGGTGGTCAGATCATGGACGCGCTTCTGCATGCTACTTACGATAGGTACATATGAAGCGAGGAACCTTGGGACAGGCCCTAGCGTGGAGGTTTGATTTGTGCCTAGTGATATCGGTTTTGCTGCGCAATGTGAATCAAGTGGATATAGCGTTATCTTAGCCAGCCACACACCTATATGCCATTCGTAGGTCATGAAAATAGACCTAGTCGAGGCGAATGAGACCGCAGTAGAAATTGGCCTTTCAATCAGTATCTTACCATCCATTAGTCAGAATAATCAGTATACACATGCATAATCCATATATTGCACACTGCCAATCCTGGAGTTATTCATGCTGCGCGATTGAGTCTGAGGTTCTGACTCACGTATGGCTGTCCCCAGTGTCGCTGCGACTTGATCCGTTCCAGACTTTCAATGGTTCGTTTCGCATCTGGATACGAGTCGGACAACCGACGGCACTTTTGCTCGGCGTGTTTTGAACCTTGATACCACCTACGAAGGTTCGCTAACGATTAATACAAAATACGATGTCAATATGTGTCATAGAATTCCACTAACCTCAGGTATGTGAATAAAGTGGCTGTCCAAGTGAGTAGGGATCCCGCGCTAGTCGCCGAGCACAGCTCCTTGAATATCTACCACACGGATTTGTCAACGTCTCACAGCATGATAGAATGCGACTGGTTACCAGCTGGGCATTGCTCCCTTGGCTATGGCTGAGAAAGCTCAATGATCCGAAGGAGGCTGAGAAGAGTACTGCAGCCAATGGGACGATGAAGAACGGCTTCCGTTCCGAGATCCTATCAGACTGAGTATCCGCATCTATGGTGTCCACTGGCTCCTCTGTTACGCTCGACATTGAATCAGAGACTGAATAAGACCAGACAGCTGCCTTTCCCAAGGTGCGTAGTCCGATAGGTGGTTCTACAGCTTCTCCCGACTCCAAACCACGGGCGCGGTCTGTTCTCAGGGGATGCGATGGGTATTTGACTAATGTTGTTAGGAACGCGGGAGCGTGGCGGCATTTGGCCACAAAGAATAGGAAGCGGCTGCTGATGTAAAGGTCTGCAGCCGCAGCAGACCACGCAGCTATCAGAACAACTGTATTAACGATGTGAGGAACCTAACGTCGTGGTTGTGAGCAGCTGTATGCAATGCTGTACAAGACGGCGCTTACCACTTTGAGCCCAGCTAGTTTGAACGCGATGACGAACGGAGACGAAGCTGCTGTCCCATCATCCAACCGTAGCCCGTGATAAGACTGTGGCACCAAGAGCCCGGCGAAGAGCACGCTGCCTAAGTAGAAGAACGTTCTGAACACATTCCGTGTCAGTCCTGGCGGGCGATGAATAAGTGTATGGTGACTGACATTCGTACCCAAACGTTCTTCAGCGCTCGGGGCACACTCTGGGGCAGGTCAGTGAGAGGGTTGATGTGTGCGTTATAGCACGCAGCAAAGTACACACTCTTGTTGCATCTATGACTTCTCCTGCGGCCTTGATATTGCAGTATTAGCTAAGAAAGAGGTCCATGCAAAGCGAAGAAGACTCACGATTCCGGCTATCTCTGAGCCAGAGAAGGAGAAAAATGCCTGCATCATAACTGCCCAGAAACCTAGGAACCGCCCTTTCCCACCTGTCATGCCAAGATACGATTCGGCAAACGGATGAGACCAATTCTTGAAGCCGATAAACCTGTCGTAGAGTACGTTTGATGAACGTACGAATGGGCTGCATCGCACTTACCCTTCTTGTCCAGCGCCGAGATCCAGTGCCAAGCTCACAACAACTGGAAAATGGATAAGATGGAGCACAGGCTAGGACCTATCCAAGGAAAACTCACGGATGACAACGATGGTAACCACCTTAAGCGTTGAAAGCCAGAATTCGAGCTCGCCGTAATATCGCGAGGGCAAACAATTCAAAGCCACTGCTAGAAAGACCTGCAAACGCTGGTAAGTCGGCTGCCGAAAGCGACTGAGACTCTGGCCTACGAAAAGCGCTAGAAGACCCATAACTCTACATGTCATGGTTTGAGAAAGCGAAAGACTTGCATGGAAGAAACAAAAGCCTTACGGCATCTTATGGGTAAAGTCCCAGAAGTTGACGACAACAACTGCTGCTGCGATCTCAGCGGCTAGTACAGCGTAAGGGTGAAAATTCGAGACGTAATCGATGATAATCACTCACGAAAAGTAACGGTCCAAGAATACTGTCACATATAGTTAGTTAAGCTGGCGCATTGTACTTTGCGTGACTTGCCCAAGACGTCCATCCCAGGGCGAATCCAAGTGCTGGGTCAACATATAGGTCCGCTATCCCGACGGTACCGCCAACATTTGGTCTGAGGGAGGGGGTTGGCTACAATGGAAATCAACGCGGAGTATATCAGATTCTTACAGGAAAGACACCATTTCACCCAGCGAAACACAAAGGCAATATACAACCGTTCCTATAGCGAGATAGGCTAACAAAGCTCCAAGAGGACCACCCTCGTATAATGCATCCTAGATAGTAGTTAGACGTCACAGTTTCTGCACTTCGGGCTGAATAACCAACCGCAGAACCTAAGAATAACCCTGTCCCAACAACACCACCTTATGTTCGAAGTACTTGGCGTTTTGTTACTGCGTAGAGTACAAATAAAACACACCTATGGAGATCATACCAACTACCACATAACTGGATTTAGTACGATGAATCAAGGATGTTTAACACGTACTATGTCGACGCGAGAATTGCGGAGGTAAGTCTTCTTTGATGTGCAGCCATCGTCGTTGGAATTGCTTTATCCGTGACTGTTGGCTGTTAGAGCGTAGCGTAATTTCTGAATTTACAGAATTGAACGAGTCAGCTCTGCGTGTGCGCGTAAAAGGCGATTTCTTGGGCAAGTGGACCTTGGGCCGCCTTCCCACTGCGAATGCTATCTTAGAGGGCATGCAAGCACAATTACTGAAGAGAAAAGCAGGCCACAGTTGTCGGGGGCCTTAATATCCTACACGGGTACGTACCTGGAGGACACCACGGCGTCAGACTTTCAGAATCCAGATAACAAGTAAACATGTGTCATGCTATGACAGAGCTGTGCAGAGACTCACAGGATATAGCCCATCTTCTTCATCAAGTTTATAGCGGTGTAGTAGTAGGTAAGATACCATGACAGAACTCAACTACACTAGACCCGCTTTGTCTTCGTCATATAGGTCATATCTCAGCTACCGTGACTGCGGGTATTCCCTAGGTATCAGAGGAACAGTGACCACAGTAGACTACGCATTTTCTTAATTGTTTGATTGCGATTTCACGGGGGATAGGATTGACTGGGTAGAGGAGATGCATCTCAGCCTGCCACTCAACATGGACGTTCTTGACAAGGATGCCTCGACGCTGCCAAGCCGATGACAGCCGCAGTGAAGCAGCGGGCGTTTGTACAAACCTTAACCCCTTGACTCTCGCCGTCATCATGAAAGGCTGGGGCATCATGCCATTAATGTTGCCATGTTGCCAGGACCAACTAACGCGTCTGACAGGCCGTTCAGGTCGTTATCTCTACTCTTCATTCTGCCTTGACATGCACAGCAAATACACTAACTTATCTTATGCTTCAGGCACCCGTCATACATTGTGCGCAGCGTACGGCATAGAAGCACCGCATGGCTTTCCCTTGTTTGACAGCTGCGGCTATGTCTCCGACTCACCTACGTTCCAACCCCTCGACTTTTGCTGCTTGGCGACAATAATGGCTGGCGCAATAGCCTTCAGCATGGTACAATGGATACGCTAACGAGTATAACTAGACGACACAAAGCCTCACTGAGCTGGTACGTACGGCCGCCAATGTCACGATGCACTATTCCGTCTTCGATCCTTACGAACCAAACCATCGCCGCACAGTACTGCACCGGTACCACTAACGCATGTTTAGCAATATGTTCGAACCCAGACATATCAGGCATTGGTGTCAGAGCATCATTCTATGCGCAGAGTGTCATTGGCGGTGAGTGTATAAGTCGTAGTAGGAGCCGTTGCTGATAATGAGTTTATAAGTAGCGATGCTTGTCATACTTTCTCCTAAGGACTCAGTTCCGGCAGCATGGGCAGGAACGCTTCTAACGATTGCGTTAATCATCGCTGCTATCATCCAAAAGACCACTCAGGACCTCTCTTTGCATCATGCTACGTTGATTATGAAGTACGTACTCAAAATTCAAGGGTTTCGAACATCCATATATTGAGTATTTCTCTCTCTCCTTTCAGTTTTGCGACTTTGTCCTGCATCAGCTCTCTTGCTACGGCGCCCAAGCTACATATATGGCGTGTTCATACGAGCGAGTACCTTGCAAATAAACTAGCCACACACGGCGGCTTCGACCCGGCGAACTTGACCCTCTTTTCGCAGCATGTCGGCGAACTCCTCAAGTCGGCAGTATCTCCACAAGCCCGACATGGCTTAAAGATTGCTCAGATACGTGAACGTCTCATTTTTGTCCTCTCCCTCTCTGCCCAAGTACGTTCAGCGACGTATCTGAGATCATCCGCTGACTGACCCCATTATCTAGGTACTCCTACAGTGGACGTGGGGCATGATTCTATTCCTCTCACCTTCCTACAGTCAGCCCTCTTGCAGCGAGCAGACGCAACTCGTGCTCTTTATGCATCCTGTTCTCGCAGGCGTGATTGATGCCGATACTCATGGTGCATTCGCTTTATGGCCGATGTATCTCTTATGCTCGCTCGCTGTGACACTTGCGCTGTGGATCAGACTGGTGCTGTCGAGCTCAACACGTGCTCATCACGTAGTCTCAATCGCACCCTCTGCGAGGACGTCATTCGTTGTCGAGCTCACAGACATGAGCGATGTAGCGACAACGTTCCAACAGCCGCGGACGATGAATGAGGGACTCGTGCAACGTCTACGTACGACAGTATACACATGCATGAGTGTGGTGCGTAGTCGACCCCTGATATTTTGGCTAGACCTTTTTTGGTTTATTCTATGGCTGCTTTACATTTGTGGTGAGTTACTCTTCGCTGTGATTATGAATTGAGTGCTGATTCCGGGTCTCTCTTGCAGCGTCAGAAATACAGATCAAGTCTAACTGCATATTCAGCGGGGAAAACGAGATCAAAAGTTTTGGTCAGGTGATTAACTGTGTTGATAAGGACGAGACTGTACTCATCGTTATCTGCAGATTACGGCGGTGTTGTTGATTTCCTCGTCCCTTTGGAGCTTGGTGGTCGCAATCTACCGGTATCCGAGACTCGTAAGAAAGCAGGCACAACAGCGGCGCAGAGAATCATATTCAAGTTAGATGGGGTTTTCATCAGGTTGACCGATATACAATGCCCCAGAAACCGTTCTACGTCGTTAGGATACGTATCCACCGAATCCTACATTCCAAAGCCACTAGTTTAGCCCTGGTACAAGTGCGCAACAACCATCTTGGATGTCGAGCGCAACGGCTTTGCAAGGCACAGCGTCTTACTAGTATGTACACTTAGTCTCTCTTTTGCTCCTTGCGAATGTGACGAGTTTCTCGCGTTGCCGTTAAAGTGACCGTGTACTACTAAACAATGATACAGCACCAGTCGTAGGAACAAGTTATATCATGGGACCTCTCCGGGAATGTTGCGGCTTGAACCTCCTACTTTCAAGCGCACCACGGTACCGCATCGTTACGTCGTTCTGCATATTAGCGCATCATGTGGCACCGTCGTTTTCTGCGCCATCAGCTCATGCCGTAGCCTAAGGCAACATCGTCAGGGTAGTGCTGATGGAACAACGGGCATCTGCAGCTGACTTGCCAGTAGCTCGAATGCTACTCAAGCCGTTTTCACGACACCTGAATTACAATTACACGTGTATTTCTATTGTGCATTATCTGTATACAGTAGCTCCGAGCCGACGTAGATCTCGTTCTCGACCGACGTTGCATTACAATGACCAGGGACACCTAATGTCTCAGGGGACATACACATCTCGCTTGGCTGCCTCGCCTGAGAGTTCTTATTACTCCTTCAGGCTACCAGCATTACGCCGCTATCAAGTCGAGGTCGTCATACTCACGCTGTGAAGAATGCAACCAATGAGAGAGTATGCAGAAGTATAGAAGTGGTTGAAATGTTCTTGCAGCGGTGGTGGGAGTGTTCGGGCGGCTTCTCAGGTCCTGAGAGAGGAAGAGAAGCATAGGAGCAGGAGGAGCAGTCAATGAGGGTATGAAAGTAGGAGAGCCTGTGAGCGTACTGAAGTCAGAAACAAAGCCGTAGCTCAGCTATGTTCAAAGCACAATCCACACACATGCAACTGTTGTAAAATCCATGTGACGTCTAGGGATGCAAAGAATATGACCCGAAGGTTGTGCGACTCAAAGACGTAAGAAAAAAAGTAACATAATATCAGACTTACCGTGACTCTATCCCACCGGCGGGTTTACAGCACTGAGCATTGCACTTCTTGTATCAAACGGCCGTGGTCACTAGGTCATATACATCAGACCGGTATGAGGGAGGGAGAGTAGACGATTCCAGGTGGCGCATCATTGACATAGTTTGTTAAACCTGGGGATGATTAATTGCCACCTTCGGAGAAAGTTCAGCTGCATACAGTTCAAAACCATCAAGTTCATCTCGTGCAGTGTACTGGTAAATTTGCAGCGACCGTTTGGTAGCTAGTAGCTGTAGGCATAAAGCCCGCGGAGACTATCGGCCAATCAGGTCACGGTGATTGAGCGTCTGCTTAACCACGCGAGCGACATCAGTCCATTTTCCCACGGGAGATAGTGCTGGCGGACGAGGAGGACGAGCCGGGTGCTTGCAGCCCGCTCGAGGTCGTCGACAGTCGGGACGCTTCTTTCGCCCAATATGCCTTACTTTCACCCCAGACCTGTTCATTACCACCCACGAGCATGAGTCTAAATGCTTAAACACAATCAGATCGATTCCTCTGTCGTATACACCGGCAACGAGAAGATTTGAGGTGAGTTCATCGTTTTGTGCCGACGGAAGACTACGGTGACCTATTGGGTACGGTTCTATCACAGCTATGGCATATCCTGACTTCGTGCTGGACTGCTGACTACCATTTCACACGAAGAGCCCGATGCTCCTCGATCTGTAGGCACGCACGCTTGAGCTGGATTCTCCCTCGAAGTCTAAGGGCCTATTACAGGCTTTGCGTCATGATACTCTTTTCGACTTCAGTGTACGTCTCACCCTACAATTTGTCTGCTCCGTCACTTTCAATCCATCAGTCTCGTTAGGTATCTCCTGCCTTCGTGAACATGCCAAACGCCCATATATCCCTTTCTACCCCCACATATACTGCTCAGCTCTTGTGGCACAGGGTTATAGATGGCGTTGGTCCATAGTAGATCGTAATTTCGCTTCCACTCGAATATGCGATCTCATTCATGAATTGGCACCGTGTCAATGTCGATCATCTACCTGCTTGGATCTGCTGCATACATCGCTGGACAGAGGTCTGCGTTAGACTCCACGCAACTAGACTGTCCGGTTCAGCTTACTTCGCTGTCATCAGTCCTCTTCACATCTAAAGGCGCAATAGCCCTTCTATATGGGTATTCGGGCTCCTAGAACGGCTAGGTTCCGTTCTTCGCTGCCCTTTGGAGTGGATTTTTGGCAAGCACGTCCAGTCAGAGGTCATTGGTCCGCTCGGCTGTTTCGCTGAAACTGATCATGATCCTAAAGTCCAAGAACGCTGAGCGTTTCCGGATGTTCATGAGAATGTCTACTTGCCGATTCAATTCGGTCTTAGGGACTCGTGAGTGTACTAATCTCGTTTTGACCTTGGATCTCCTCGACTGTTCGTCCAGCTGACCTCGTGTTGAGCTTCCTACATTCAGGTTCCTAATGACAGGCCATCAGAGCTACGCTCACTCTGAAGACGGTATCATACTAAGCGCCACCCACACTGCGCGAACTTAACCTCGCGCTATGTTCTACCACGCCTCTCAGGGGCGACACAGACTCGCGCATGGCCGTCTATCATGTCATGAAAATCCTTGTGCCACAATACGTGCAGTTGAAGAGATGCGGGGGTGGCGCTGTCTCATCAAGAATCCGAAAATGAAATGAACTGATCTCTCAATTGTAAACTCTACCAATCGGCTGGTGCACGCGCATCTCGAAAACAACTCAATGGGGCACTATACTACTGCGAGAAGCGAGACTGGTTTCGACGCCCTCCGTTATGGCCATCACCATCCTATGGTCGTGCGCATTCCCATGACTGCGGTCACCTGGAAGACCCACCCTATCTGCTCCACGACCTTCGTGTCTGCGCCCTCGTCCAGCTGACGTTTTAACAAGCGAGGCATTCCCATACCGCCTGGGGCTCATGACACCGTCGATAGCGGCCTGACGGAGGCCGAACGCGCCGGCCCTTTGTTTACTCTCATGTCAACATACGCGGATTGCGACACGGCGAAGAGATTGGAGATGTATAAAAACCCTGCTTCGGCTGCTGTGTGGGCAACGACCCACCCTGGGTGTTCTGTCACCTAACTTTTTGCTCTTCTTACGCTTACCGCTCCGGTCATCATGGGTCACCCTGAGGAGGTTGATGTTATCGTTTGCGGGTACGTCTTCGACATGCTCTGAGCCTCGGGCATGGAACTGACTTGTACTACGCAGTGGTGGGCCCGCAGGCTGTGTTGTCGCAGGACGCCTGGCATATGCCGATCCTAACCTTAAGGTGATGCTCATCGAAGGTATGAGAGGGTTTACCTTCAATCTCACTCATGGCTGTTCTAACCAACACAATCGCAGGTGGTGCAAACAACAGAGATGACCCCTGGGTCTACCGGTACGTCCTTCCATTTCTTTCTCATCTGCTCTTACTGACGGACTTGTGTTGCCAGTCCTGGTATCTATGTCCGCAACATGCAGCGGAATGGCATGTGAGTGTCTTATGTGCCAGGCCTGTCTGTTGTTAGTCGGTTGACGTAAAATGATATACAGTAACGATAAGGCGACGTTCTATACTGATACTATGGAGTCCTCGTACCTGCGCGGTCGTCGCAGTATTGTTCCGTGAGTTGTTGGCCATTCATATATGAATTAGATCTAACGTAGCAATGCATCCCATTAGATGTGCCAACGTTCTCGGTAATTTAACGTACCCCCATGTATCTATTATCTGCTGACGCGCCTCTTATTCCAGGTGGTGGCAGTAGCATCAACTTCCAAATGTACACCAGAGCTTCGGCCTCTGACTGGGGTATGGCTTCGTACACACCCTTTCTATATCTTTGCTCATATTGAATTCCTCTGCAGATGACTTCAAAACGGAGGGATGGACCGCAAAGGGTACGCTTTGCTCGAGATTGATATTTCTCACCGATACTGATCATCGTCGGCGTCTGTCTTAGACCTTCTTCCTCTCATGAAGCGCTTGGAAAACTACCAGAAGCCATGCAATAACGACACCCACGGATACGACGGCCCTATTGCTATCAGCAATGGTGGACAGGTCACTCCTGTCGCTCAGGACTTCCTGCGCGCAGCACATGCTATTGGTGTTCCCTACAGCGGTACGTGTATTTGCCCATAAACAACGACCAGGAATTGACAAAACTTTCCAGATGATATCCAGGGTATGCTGATACGATATGTCTGGAGGGCAAGGTACTGCTTGCTGATATTATTTCATTCTCATAGATCTCGACACGGCACACGGTGCTGAGATTTGGGCCAAGTACATCAACCGTCACACCGGTCGGCGGAGTGACGCTGCTACGGCATATGTTCACAGCGTCATGGACGTGCAGAGCAACCTCTACCTTCGCACAAACGCGCGTGTCAACCGTGTCTTGTTCGACGCGAATAACAAAGCCGTTGGCGTTGCTTACGTGCCTGCCCGTGGTCGCACCAACGGGAATGAGATCCAGGAGACCATCGTACGTATCTGGAAACGTATGACGAAGTGTGTTGGTATTGAATGTTTGTGGCTTGATAGGTGAAAGCACGCAAGATGGTCGTCCTCAGCTCCGGTACTCTTGGTACGCCTCAGATCCTTGAACGCTCAGGTGTCGGCAACGGCGACCTCCTTCGCCAACTTGGTGTCAAGGTCGTGAGCGATCTGCCCGGTGTTGGTGAAGAGTACCAAGACCACTACACTACCCTCACACGTATGTGACGACGTCCAATAGTGCCGAGTACAGCTATTGACCATTGTCTGTAGTCTACCGCGTGTCTAACGAGACGATCACGACGGACGATTTCCTTCGTGGTGTCAAGGAGGTGCAAAAGGAGCTCTTCGCGGAATGGGAAACGAGTCCCGAGAAGGCGCGCCTCTCGTCGAACTTCATCGACGCAGGTTTCAAGATTCGTCCCACAGAGGAAGAGCTCAAGGAGATGGGTCCCGAGTTCAACGAGCTTTGGAATCGTTACTTCAGGGACAAGCCCGACAAGCCCGTGATGTTCGGTTCCATCGTGGCGGGAGCGTACGCGGACCACGCGCTGCTCCCGCCAGGCAAGTACATCACGATGTTCCAGTACCTCGAATACCCTGCCTCCCGCGGCAAGATCCACATCCGTTCTGCGAACCCATACGTCGAGCCCTTCTTCGATAGCGGATTCCTGAACAACAAGGCGGACTTCGCACCCATCCGCTGGAGCTACAAGAAGACGCGTGAAGTCGCACGGCGCATGGATGGTAAATTCTCAGTAACATCCCGGTGTAGGCACGAGCTAACCGGTATCGTGATCTTTCAGCCTTCCGTGGTGAGCTCACCTCCCACCACCCGCACTTCCACCCTGCGTCTCCCGCTGCAACCCGCGATATCGACATCGAGACTGCAAAGCAGCTATTACCCGACGGTCTCACGGTCGGTATCCACATGGGTACTTGGCACCGCCCAGGTGAGCCGTACAACGCGAGCAAGGTGCACGACAACATCAAGTACACGAAGGAAGACGATCAGGCGATTGACGATTGGGTCGCGGACCACGTCGAGACCACCTGGCACTCATTGGGTACCTGCGCCATGAAACCAAGACAGCAGGGAGGTGTCGTCGACAAGCGCCTCAACGTCTACGGTACCCAGAACCTGAAGTGTGTCGATCTAAGTATCTGCCCCGTACGTATCCACGACTCTTGCCTGTCTATCATGCACTGACAACGATTCTTCGTTCTAGGACAACCTGGGCACTAACACTTACTCCTCCGCACTGCTCGTTGGTGAGAAGGGTGCAGACCTCATCGCCGAGGACCTTGGCCTTAAGATCAGGACACCGCACGCACCTGTACCGCATGCGCCAGTCCCAGCTGGCCGCCCCATGACCCAGCAAGTCCGGTAAACGGCTGATAGGCATCTTTTCGCGAGTCTTTCTTCTGCTCCCGTTCTTTCCTCCCGTAACACTGGTGCTGTATGAGTAGCCGCCGATGTTTTACGTATGATTTGACTTGGTTCTCGACGCGCTCTGTAACATTACTATGCATCGCGCAATATAACATTGCCGTGCCCGTGACAATTCTCTCCTGGACAGCATCGCGTTGCAGCCGACGATGCATACTGCGGTCATCCTCCTCTGTGCTGCGAGCAAAGTGTTACGCTTGTGCGTAAGAATCACTGACCTTTCTTATCCTTTCGTCAACTTCTGAACCGCTCTTTGACGACACACCTTAGTTACATTTGCGGATCGTGGATACTATTTCCGTAGATATTAGCTTAAATCCGTTTCCGTAAAACAATTGTACAATTGCATTGACAACGTCCGCATCGAGATTATTCTTTGCTGCTTCACGTACTTCCATTCTAAGTAGCACTGCCGAAGATCTGGTACCGCCTGCAGATGCTTGGCCCAATCTCGTCGTATTGAGCCTTGGTGTGGCAGAATGAGTAGAACTCGGGCTGGGATATTGGATCGATTAGTTGAAGACACGGCGAAAGGCAAGGAGGCACCAACCAGATCGGCCATGAGGGATCCACCGAACCAGACGGCGTACCGCTGACGCTTGTGCGAGATGACATCGACCTCAACGCCGGATGACTATGACATACTTAGTATCAGTGATACTCTGAGAGTGAATTGATATGCATACCTTTAGGTGACTACCGCTCGTAACCATGCTTGCTTCCAGCCTGCGATCGACGATCTGTTTGAGATCACGCTTCAAACGCTGTCCAAAGTGTTGAAACATGGTGGAGCCGCCGGATAGGACGATGTTCTGGAGAAGACCGCGGACGCGATTAGTGGCAGACAGATGACAGGTTGCGTAGACTGCTTACCTTGTAAAGGCCACGGCGAACATCAATAGGAGATTGCTGTATGACGTTATCAACAATCTCGGGGAGGGGTGTCAGGAAGTCGGAAGAGTAGATTTCAGGGTTGAAGAATATCTCGGGAGCGAGGAAACGTTCATAACCAACGTCGACCGAGTATTTCTGTTACAAACAACACATTAACACGGTCCGGCATCGTGTGCACGAGACATAATCACCTTGCCCGTAACGCTGTACTCTTCCTCGTATCGTTCGAAGTACTTGTAGGGCTCAACGTCGTACTTTCGGAACTCCTTGACGATGTCCTGGCATACGTAACTGTAGTTCTCTTTGACCTTTCCCGCAACCTTCAGATGCTCTTCCGGTGGTACGTTTACCATCTCGCCACGCTCTCGCATCAGGTTCAAGACGAACTGCGTAATGTCACGACCAGCGATAGGAATGTGCTTGATGGCACTTCCGATAACGTATCCCTCCGCACAGGGAATAACGTGCGTGACACCATCACCCGAATCGATGACAGTGCCAGTGAGTGTTTTATCTGAAGCACGGCTCGATGTCCATGACGCGGCGAGCGCAAGGACGGCCTGCACGGCAATGTACAGTCCCTTGATGTTGAAGGACTCGAAGAAGATCTCGGCAGTCTGTTCACGATTTTCTGGCGCATTCAAGGGAGGCTCAGTCTAAATTACGATGTCAAAGTTAGCGCCTAATCGGAAGGGGATCCCGCAGCTACGCACGAGCAAGAAGTAGTGGTCCTCTGGCTCTGCCCTCAGGTACTTGAAGATCGTCTGCTCCCAGTAACGCTCCATGTAGTCCCAATTGTCGATCTGACCATGTCGGATGGGGTATGACACGCCGTAACCGGGTGTCTTCGCGTTAGCCAAAGCTTCATCTCCGATGAAGAAATCAAGGTCTTCAACACCGCGCTTTGAGGCTAGGTTGCCAGGTTTATTGGGCACTGCTGGGCCCGCACGAGTCGATTGAGCAGCTGGACCGCGTGTGGCAATTGCTGTGGGGAAAACGCTGTTGTACACCGCGGCTATTCAATATACATTCAGTCAAGTCGTTATGACGTGCACCTACAATGACGGATCTGAATTTCCTGCATAACTAGTCGAGCATTAGAGATAGTGACCAATTATATTTGTGTGCAAGCTTACCCAACTTTAGAGAAGCCAGTCCCGTTGTCGCAAATAATAGGTGCTAGCAAAGACATGGCTGCGACAGAGCTATCGGACTGCGCTGCTGCGATGGCTGTAACGTGGGTCGGTCTGTATTGCCATGTTTGTGCAGCGACCTTGTGTTCCTAACAAGCGCAAACAACGCCTACGACCGTTCAGAGCGCTCGGCCACTTCACTTAATCACAGTATCGTGTATCACAGCAGTCCAGTTTATTCTATACATTGTTATAGGAGGAATCAGCTAATCCTAGCCCTACTATTCGTTTGACTTTCGCTGCTTGCGTTCCTCTTCTCTCTCGTGGAAGCCCGAAACGGGCCCGGCGCATCGGATGTTCGAACTAGTTCAAGGAAAATACCCCAACATCCCAAGAGTAGCGCATGTAAGTTTATCGTGTTGACTATGGTCTACGATGTAAACTATTGGCACGTGGAGAGCGGTACGCGCAAGTTGGTCATTGCGCTTTACTCGTTCTCTGAACAAATAGCAAATTAGCAATAGTTACCGATACCTTCCACGTATCCATCGGTGATCGCGTAGTAGCCCAGAGACTTCGTAGACGGGCCTGCTATAACGTCCACCATATTTGAGGCTGATGACCACTACACGCCCATTTTCCAAGGCTACAGAGTGGCGGATGACCAACCCCGAGCCCATCTGGCCGGTCAGCGACTATCACTTCTTGTTGTGGTGAGTATTCGTCCACGTATGCTCAATGGCTACTTGTCTTCATGGTTTGATTCGCTTCTACAGGCCTATCAAGCTTCAGCACTCTCCATACCCAATAGAGCACCGCTCAGAGTCAGCAAAAATGACATATGAGGGCGCTCGTGACGCGCGCTGACCAAGCTACCAGGAGGGTTTACATCTCTAGGGTTCGAGATGTATCCGAATCGCAATCGATTGTGTTCATCCAGGGACCAGTCTGTGGCTGCTAGATATAAAAGCCCCCACTCCCCTACCATGTCCCTCCAGCTCCCCAAACCCACTTGTCCATACCCGCAGACACCACCATCGCTTCAAAACTTGCAGCCATGACTATCACGCTCGTAGGCCACCCCATGTCGACCTGCACGCGTCGCGTCGCAGCTATCTTCAAGGAAAAGGGTGTACCCTTTGAGTTCAAGCTCATCGACTTTGCTAAGGGCGAGCACAAGGCTGCTGAGTACCTCAAGAGCCAGCCCTTCGGCCAGGTGCCGTACATCATCGATGACGGCTTCGTACTCTTCGAGAGCCGCGCCATTGGTCGCTACATCGCGTCCAAGTACCGCAACCAGGGTACCCCTCTCATTCCCGACCCTGCTGACCTGAAGGCGACAGCGCTCTTTGAGCAGGCTGCTTCTATTGAGCAGAGTGCCTTCGATCCCTATGCCAGCGGCATCGCAGCTGAGAAGGTCTTCAAGCCGTGAGCCTTGCGTTATCTAAGATTGCTACATGTCAGTTTCTAACTTTCATACCAGGATGCGTGGTGGCACTACGAACGAGGAGACCGTGACTACCTACCTGACTGTCTTGAAAGGCAAGTTGCAGGGTTACGAGTCCATTCTCTCCAAGCAGAAGTACCTCGCTGGTAACGTGAGTCCAATCGTCGCGTTTGATACTTCCAAAAGCTAATGTCTATCATAGGAAATTACCCTTGCCGACCTATTCCATCTGCCCTATGGCGCCATGCTCGGCACGATGGGCTTCGACATCCTCGAAAGTGGCGAGTACCCCAACGTTACCAGGTAGGCCAAATAGTTTAGCAGTTTGTACTGCATGTTCTGACCGCTTTCCTTTCAAAAGGTGGTGGAAGGATATCACTGCCCGCGAGTCGTGGCAGGCGGTCAAGGACAGCGCCGTTTAAGCTGTCTCGCGCGCACAATAAAACGTAACCTGTACAATACGGCGAATACACACAAGCACATGTAGACCAATCGCCACAATGACCATAATTGTGGCTTCACGTCGTTGTATTCTCGACAGTGCACTATTTCCTCCGGCACGGGCTCGACCTCTTTAGTAGCTGTAAGCCCACATCCGAGTAAAGCTAGAAGACCGATCATGAGATGTGCCGCCGCAGCAAAAGCACATCCACCTCGAGATTTAGGCTGAGCGTGTGATGTCATGCCACCGCACCCGTGAGATTTATATCGTCTTCGCTTCCACATATCGGAAGATATGAGCGGATGGAGAGGCTTCTGCTGTTCCTGCATCATCTTCTGCACCGCACACTGATACTAGTATCACGCTTCCTGTACGTTGTAGTCGACCGCGTGGGGAAAGAGGTCAGCTGGCGATGCCTTGTCCGAGTTGCGCAATCCTTCCGACTGTGAGTGCCGTACGATTGGAGCAAGCTTCAAGCTTGGATATACAAATCCTGCTTCATTAGGATCGTTATACTGTGACTCGTGTACAACGCAAACTGCCACAATGTCGGAGCCAGATCGACAAAGTGATTCGTATCTCCAATGTTCGCATACGGAACGCCCTGTAAACCCACGTCGACAGTACAATCCGCGGCTGTGACATATCCGAGCGCTGACGTGATAAGGTAGTGATCAGAGGCTCTCGATGGTACTATTCGGATTCCCCGAAATCGCTGACGCGGCAATACGCCGCCGAGCCTGACAACGGCGTCTGTAAGTTACAAGCCATTGTGACGAGCAAGTAACGCACTTCTGTGAGTATATCCTGGTCGATATCAGGGAGAGCCTCAATGGGTTGATGGTTTGACGGTTCGAGTTCCCATTCCGTGGGTGGATTTTCAGCAAATAAACATAGGTCGTCGGGGATATTTTCCCCGTAAGTACGCTGGAAGTCCAACATCCGTTGTCTTTCCTCTGCTCGCAATGAGTATATCGCCAGGGTAAACATAGTTCATGACCTTACCGTCGACCATCAGTCTCAATTTTTCTCTCATACCTTCTACAATTTTCTGTGTGGTCTTCTGATACGTCCTCCGACGGTCGAGTTCCACAACCAGTTTGCTGTACGAGTGCTGGTACGATGTATAACGTTCCTTCAAGCCTTCCATTTCTGCTACCCTTGTGCTGAGCTGTGAAATTTGCTCATTGCATTCCACTTCAACGGCGTATTGACGGTCTAACATCTCAGACATGATGTCCGCGAGTTCATCCAGATCGTCTAATCGTGTTCGATGAGAGTCTAGCTGGGATTGAGCGGAACGCATTGCTGCAGCTAGTTGACCGCTGAAGATATAAGATTGTCAGCGCGATAGCTAAGATGTAACCACAGCAGTGTACTTACTGAGACTCATTGATGGCAGTCATATTATTATCCAGATCCGCTATGATAGCTGGTAACTCATCCACGTCCCTATTCATCTCTGAGTCAATAGAGTCAGCGGGACACCTTCTCCGTGGTGGAGAAGACTACCGACGTTGTAAATCGGCTTCACTAAACTCCTCTCCAGCATCAAAATCATGTAAAGCCTGAATTATCTGATCGTAATGGCTGGTCAAGCTGGAGAGATGGTTCGCCATTTCTACGGAATGGGCCTCTTGGGACACAAATATGTCATCCATCGGTGGTATAGATATCTCAGTAGGCAACGAGTTCTTGATAGCCTCTATAGTGCCTTTGAGTGACTCGGGGAAGTCAGATGTCTTTGCCATAATATCCTTTATTTCTCACGATTAACCTGATAGCAATGAGATACTCCAGAGATTACACTTACATCTAAAGTATTTCGGCCGCTCTCCAGGTCATCATAGATGTCTTCGATAGATCGTTCAGACACGAAATCACGTAGGGATTTCCACGTGCTTCGATCTTTCTGTCTCGCTTTCCAATTTTTGTTGACGCCATTACGAAAAACATCTCGTAGTGTCTCAGTCGGGCTCTGACCAGGCTGCGCGTCAGAGGGTGGGTGATCTTCCTCGTCATCCGAGCTGAATTGACTCCCGAACAGAGACGACTCTGGAGAGGTGGAGTAAAATTCTGCAGGTACGAGCTGGGCACCGAGGGAATCGAGCACTCCATCAAGGGCAGCGGTTTGTTCATTCCGAACCGCATCAAATTCCTAGCATACCTATGTTAGCCATGCAGTCGTTGTGACACAGAGATCATACTTTGGCCTGGTTCTCTACCTGACTACGCCTTCTCTCGATGGTTTTGACTACGTTTGCAGCGACCTAATGCAATCATGATGACCACGCTTGTTTGTTAGGCTGCAGTCCGTGACATACCTTCAGTTGCTCCGACACGGCATCGACAATCCAGCGTACTTTGGCGTTGATGGCAAGTAGATCGACTGCGGCTTGTGCAGACTCAACGGAGCGAGTCCTTGCGACTGAGCATAACTCCTGCCCTTGTTGCAGTGCTTTCTCCGATTGCAGAACTAGAGTGATAAGATGAGACCTTCTCGTACTCTCATCGTAGCTTTCCGATGCAATAACGGTTTCATCCTGCGGCGATTGTATACCGAAACGTGTATTCATGTAGAGGTACACTTAGGAAGTGTATAACAGTGACAGTTCGAGTGTACAAGTCGGAGGACCGGCGTTTCTCTAACACGAGGACGATCTATCTTATCTGAGTCTGCAGATCATATCTTATCTCAGCCGACGCGTTAACATTGCACGACGCGTCACTCGCGTGGGAAAAGACATGCCTTTGACTATTACGCCTTGGATGGTGCAGTACGCTTGTTTTTGTCTCTTTGTTCGTTGACCGGGAGTATCTACACAAGCAGACCAGAATAACACTGGATATATTGCCACAATTCTTTATCTCATATGTCCTTCGACTTCGATCAGATTGGGAATCGATATACCCAAGCAGGCTACAAATGTACATCTGACTCCGAGTCGTGCTAGACAACAGTTATACGAACTAGGATTCAAGTATCCACGATAGCCCTATAGGCCTCTTCCCAGCTTCTGATCTCAAATCATAAACGACCTAACAGACGCATGACTAGTTCTTTGTCTCTTTGTTCCTGTGGCTTCTCGTCAGGCGCCTCTTTGTCTGTACAAGGTACTTAAGCACCTCCCATCCCCATCCCCATCCGTCTTACCAAATTACTTCTAAGGTCCACGGAAACAGATCTAGGAGCCCTGCCATGTCATGCTCTTTGTGCCGACTACCCTTCACTCCAGCGCCTCTATCCGTCGCGCCATATCCGGTCCCTGAGGGGATCATGGACGAGAAACAGTTTAACTACTTCACTAAGGCGTACGTCGTCGGCGAGCGGATTCCGTTCAACATTTTTAGATGCGAACATCTGGGTATGTTTTGTTTGGCTCGCCACATTCAGGAGTTGTACTGAATGATACTGCAGACCAAGGTATATTCGGGACAATGAAGGCCATGACGATTTTCCACGTGGGTTGGAGGTCAGATAATGGGACGGTAAGCATATCGTGACTATCGATTAGTGTTGATACGCAGACTATCCAAATGACTTCATGACTTACATACACACATCGTTTTGGCAGGCTATGGCGTTCCATACTGCTTGTGCACATATCCTGCGCCACATTCTGGGTTGCACCGAGAAGACGGACGCTGCCGTTACAACCTTAGTTGAGGTCGAGAAAGTACTTGGTCGGCCGACAGCGGAGCCTGACGAGGGCCGCCTCCCACACGTCAGGTACGAGGAAGCGAGTCCTGAAAATGTCCGCGTGCAGGGTTACAAGTTTCTCGACGATGATTTTATGCGTTTGGACTGGGTGAGGTTCAAGGCAGACGGCTTTGCATGGACGTATGCAAAACCCGACACGTGAGTCGCACAGCACCCTTCGTGCTTCCGTGTCTTACGCCACCGACTAACTCTGCTTAACTAGCTTCCCCCGATTCCACCGCGCCGTCAAGCCAAGCCGCTTCCCGAAGGGCGAGGCGATTCCGCCTAGCGACCTCTTAGTCGACGTTGTGCGCGTCCTTCTACCATATCTGTCCGACAAGTCCTTTGTCACCCTCCTTGGGACGTGCCGCTCCTTCCGACGGCACGCGCTCACGACTTTCCAAGCCGCGGCGCGACAACGCGTCCTTGCGCTCGACTGGGCGGTGCCTCTCCTGCGCGAGTACACGAACGCGCCACAGGCCACTCGCGATGCGGGTGTGATGCTCGACCCCGAGCACATCCCAAGCGCAGAAGAGGGCGATTGGCACCTATATCTCTGCCATGTGCACCGCTCGCAGAGTATGCGAGCACGCCACTGGATATGGGCCACCGCGCAAGAGATCCGCCGTGCGTACTTGGAGCGCAGAGCAGGCGGACCGTTCGACGATATCGTCGTTGGCGAGGGGGCTGACAGGAGGATTGAGCCTAGTGCGGCGCGGCAAAGCTTGGAACAGTCGATAAGGGGGAACCCCACTAGGATATTGGTCGAGCCTGATTGGTAAGGACTTTGACGATGATGTTGAAAGAAGATACCGCGCCGAGTCTTGTTGCGTAGTGGTGGGGAGACCCGTGAAACCCTCGGGGGCAGAAATGATCTCTTTAACTTTCTGTGATTCTGTATATTCTCATAGCATCCAACACAAGTAATAACAAAGCGATAAAGACATGAATCCAGACGAGGATCCCAAAGCGTTGAACATAACGATCAATGTACTCCTAATGCTGCACATGATACAACACACATGATAGCAAGCTGAGGTATGGGTGGTATGTAAGCATTACAACGATGAAGTGCATGTCGATAACCACAAGTGCTCTCTAACCCTAGGGCATAGCAACAAAGGAGGAAAGAAGTAAGAACTGCAATATTACTGTATAAAAAGCGGTACAGAGGTATATAGCGAATGAGATATATATACCACACGAGATGCATGAGCTTAACCTGAACTTGGAGAAACTTGGATTGAAATGAGAATGTCGTGTCTGTCTTCATATTCATCGTGATTGCGGAGGCATGTCGTAACGGTTGAGGTCAGATTCTGGTAGGGGTTCGGGCCACCCGCCGAGTGGCACGCCGTGTACGCGGACGCGATAGAGGCACGTCAGCTCTTCGCGGCCCCAGTTGCTCTTGACCGCCAGGACGACGACGCCAAAGTCGACCCCCAGGTCCAGGATCTCCTGCGGCATCGGGAACGTCTGTGTGTGCTCGGGCGCGTGGACGTTGTACGTGAACGCGGCGAGCTGTACCCAGTGCTCCGGGTTCAGCATCTTGGTGTACTCGACACCAGACTCGTCGTAGAACTTGCGGTGCTCGCGCCACGTCTTAACTTTCTCCTCGTTCTCAGTGCCCTCGATGAGGCCCCAGAGTTCCATTTGGCGTGGTGCGGAGCGGAGGTCCACTGCGGTCTCGCGGGGGACGTGATCGATTGTGACCGCGGAGATGTAGACGGGGGCGGAGAGCTTGACACCAAGGTGACCTTGGGTGCCGGGGAAGGGCCAACAGTGGCCTACGTGGATATCGTGGTGGAGGGCCGTGACCGGTGGTCGACCGACGGCATACCCGTTCCCAGTGACCATACCGACGATGCTACCAGTGATACTCTGTGGCCGAAGCTCGTAAGTTTCGCTGGTCAGTGATGGGATGACCGCGGCACCACCCGAGTAAAGCGCAAAGTCGGGCAGAGCAAGTCCGTCCTTCGAGGCCTTCGACACTGCAGAGTCGACGATTTGTGAAATGAGGGAACTGACATCTTGACCATCTGCAGACTTGATGGTCAGGCCGGTGTCCGTGCCTGTTGCGAGCTTGTTCCACCAAGTGGCCACAGAGCCCACAGCCGCGCCTGCTTCAATAGCAGACTTGCTCAGCTCGAGCGCGTCCTTCGCTTCGCCCTCCACGATGCCTACACGCTGCTCCAAGCGACGAAGCGTGGCGCGTGCCTCTTTGTCACTCGCGGCATCAGGAACGCGATGCTTCTCGCTCTCCTTCTGTGCTTCGAGAACCTGGGCATACAGCTGTTTGAGTTCGCCCTTGACCCGCTGCAGTTCATCGGCAGTCCACGCTCGGATCTTGCTCTCTGAGTCCTCTATCCGTGTACTCTCCTTCTGCACCTCGGACTTCAGAGTGTCGATTTGTCCGGCGAGCTGTGCTTGACTGCGTACATCACCCTCGATATACGTCCGCGAGCGTTCCGTGTCAAACGCTATCCGTTCGACAATATTCTCGAGCTTCAGTAACCGTGTGGCGAACGCGGATAAATCCGAAGGTACCTCCACAGGAGCTTGATACGGAGGACGACTCGAAGGGGTGGGGAATGAAGGAAGATAGTCCAGTACGCCACTGTTCAAGGCAACCCATGCAGCATATATGCTGAACGCAATCGCCGCGTACTTGCCGAATCGATAGATAGGTGCAGGGTCTATGTTCGAGATCTTCTGCAAAGGGCTGAAAACGAGCAGGTCCAGTACATAACCAAATACGCGCCCGACGGCCCTGGGTAAGAAGACGATGGCAGCCCATATTGAATGTGTGATCCACCAGAACGTCCTGAAGACCATATGGACGCCTCTGCCCAGAAGCGCGCCGATCGAGAACGAGCTATGCGATACTTGCTCGATGATGGAATCATCGAGTTGCAAAGCTTCTTCGACTTCCTGGATCGACTGTAGGCCGGACTCCATGTCGAAGGATGTAGTGAAACCGCTGACATCGTATCGTGATTGGGGAAGCAGTGAGCTTCGCGATGGCGGTGGGACTGATGTTCGGTGTACCGAGGGGGCACGAGGGGGAGCAGACCGCTTCAAACAGCATTTAGTCAACAGAAAAGCTTGCAGTCTCGCTTAACTCACCTGCTCGCTCACGCTTTCATCTACCACTTCCTCCTCACTACTACCCTCACCATCTTGACCCTTGGTCCCCGACTTTCTCTTCTTTTTCCGCTTGTCATAGCCCGCGACCGGTAGCGTCTTTAGAGGACCACCAGCAGCCCCCGTCTTCTTCGTTCTCCGCTTCTTCGTTCGTTTCCCGTCGTCCGATGAATATTCGCTCTCCGACTCATCCAAGTCAGATACCGAAGGCTGGTACGCCTTGTTATCAATCGATATTCGGTTGCGCCTGGCCGCAGCATTACGCCGCGCTGGAACCGCCTGCTCTATCGACTCTTTCTGCTGGAAGTCGCGTTCCTCGGCAGCATACTCGTAGCTTGACGACTTGTCCTGCGCGGTACTGCGACTGGTGTCGGGATGTGGTTCGGGTTCTTCGGATGGCCGGCGCATGAAGAAGCTGGCGGGTGCAAGACGTCGACTAGCTTCCGCGATATGTTCGCTGAAAGTCTTCGTACAGCCGTTCGTCACCGCTTCTCGTGTAGTATCGCCATCCTCCCCCTCCGAGTCTCCAATGTTGGGCGAGGCATGTGATCGGGACAGAGGTTTCCGCTGTTGGCCACTTCCGCGGGATGGGGGCGCAGCCAACCGGCGGGTCACTATGGAGTGCGTCTCCTTCTCGTACTCCACGGATGTGCTCCTGGGCACGTTCGAACGGGGCTGCAGTCCGGCAGCCCAAGAATCATTAGGGTTCATAGTACCGGCGCTCGTGTTAAAGGTTGTGTTCTGCGAGCTCGAACCACTGGCACTGGTGTCGTATGCAGGGATGATGTTGCCAGCCGCTCTGTGAAAGGCACTGGCAATGTTCACGGAGGTGTCCTTGACGCTCCAACGGTCGGGGTTCGGTGGGGTGTTGACCACGCGAGCACCGACGGTGCGTGTCTGTTGCTGCTCCTCTGGGTCGTGCTGCTGTTCGCGTTGCTTGAGACGCGCAAAGCGGACGAGCGCGGGTTGTTCGGAGTCGCTTGCGACCTCCTCCTCCTCGGGCTGAGACGTAGAGGCCGCCGACCGCTCTGGCTTAGGAGGAGAACGCGAGGTAAGTGTGGGAGCCCTAGTGGTGATGTTGTAAGAGACAGAGACAGAGTGAATGAAGGAAGACATAGTGGACACACCCGTATGCGTATGAGGCAGGGGGGTGTGCTTGCTGCCTGTATGGACGTGCGAGGGGCTGTATTTGAGACGAGCTGCCGGTGCTAGAGCTGCTCGTGGATACAGGCTTCTTGTTGAGGAAGGTGCGGTGATCGAGACGTCTGCCTTGACCAAGCGGTGTGCTCGCGAAGGACATGTACAGGTATCGTTTCAGAGATTATCGCCCCAGTCCTGATTCAAGCTGCAAGAGATATTGAGAAACGTTGGAAAGGTGAGGCTGGTGCGTGATTTGGGTGAGAGATGAGATGTGCGAGTTATCAGGTTGTTCTGGATGCTGAGTTGCATACAAGGTCACTGGAAGATGTAGATCAATGTGCCTCGCTAGGTACGCGTGTGATGAATGTCGGAGGAAAGAGAACGAGAAGGACATGCAGCAACCTCGCGGGGGATGTTTACAAGCCAATTTGTGTCCGAACGCGCGTGGCCGCGTTCCGCGCTTGTTTGCTCATGTTTGGTTGCCTCGTGTGTACAATGTTGTCCTTGTCCCTCAACATACAGTGCATCGTGACGCGCTTTACCGCTTGTCCTACTCTACAATGAATGCTTTACAACTCCTGACATCTCTGCTGCATGGTACTCAGTGCTCAGTTGTTGGCGAACGCGTCAGTGGCCTGGGGGAACGCATTAGAGCACGAACCACGACCGCGAATCCAATGACCGGACATACCTGGACAAGCAACTTTGCAGTACCAGGTTCTCGGGCGGAGTGTCCGGCATCGGGTACAATATGGAGCGTTAACTCCGGCCATGCCTTCTTCAAGGCATACGCAGTAGTGGCCTTCTCGAGTGCGTCAGAAACGCGTGTCCCATGAGATTCAAGTCGGGGTGGCTCACCGGGCAGATGACATCGTATCTTCCTTGGACAACGACGCAAGGGATGTGACGACTGGAGGAACGTCAGCTCATGAAGCTCGACGCCACGTTGTTATCACCTACATCTTATCAATCTCTTGCTTGTCCAGAAGCTGACCGTCCCTCATCCAGCCCTACGCACAAGACAGGTCAGAGGCGGCAGCCAAGTATAGACGAGAAATTTACCCCGTTCACGAAGAAGTGATTCTCAATTCGTGCGAAAGCACTGCCAATCACGTCAGACGTAGCAGAACAGGTATAACCACTTCCGCTTACTTTGCCCAGTCGTCCTTCTCCGCTTGAGCTACCTGCGCAGGATCGACGAACAGTTTGGATGTAGTCATCCTAGAGACGATAAGTTTTCTTTGGTACTCGAAAATGATGTTTCACGTACTCCCAACGGCTCCATGCTCTTGCTGCTCTGATTCGAACCTCTTCGTTCTCGGAGTTGAGTTGTGCATGATACGCCTTCATTATATCGTCGCGTTCTGCTTCCGGAATCGGTGCAACAAAGTCATCCCTGTAAGACATTATGATTTACCGTTACGCGACGGTATCATTTCATTCACTCACCAAGCTTCAGGGAACAGGTGTGAAGCCCCGTTCTGGTAGAAGAATAAAAGCTCGCTACAGAATGGTTCAGTATCAATTTATCGTATTGAATTGCTCATTTACCTTCTGCGCAAGGTAAAGATACCTCTAAACGAGTCTCAATAATATAAGGACTCATGTCAGACGAGGAACACACCGTAGGACGATACTCTTTACGCGGTCTGGATGAGTCTATCGAATTCAGATGAGGCGTGACACTCCATAGATGCGTCAGAGGAGCACTTGCCTGAGCGTATGCTAGGGAAAGGGTTGATCCCTGCGTTCCATTAGTACAATCACCATGGTTCCTGAATAGCTGTTACTCGCCCACGATCCTCCGAAGACATTCCACTTCTCAATGCCAAGATGCTTGCGCAGTGTCTCAATGTCCGCGACGAGATGCCAAGTAGTATTATCGACAAGCGATGCAGCTCTGAAGCCCGAAAATTTAGTGGTGCTCGGAACTGAGCCCGCAAGCATACTGACGGAGTGGACTTTCCGGAACCACGTTGGTCAAGCAATACTATCTATAGGATGGTGAACTTAGCGACTTATGTGGAGCTGGAGGGCATAAACACACCTTGTACTTTGCAGGATCAAAGAAAGACCTGTCCCTCGCATCACAACCACCACCGGGGCCACCTAGCGAGTATCAAGATGAGGTTTCCTGCATACAAACGCGCGTTCCGCACCGTGGAGGAAGACAACTGAAGAGCACGTTCATTAGCATGATAAATGGATCTGCGCATGATTGACTCCGTACCGGGATTGCCGTCCTTGTTTCCGCAAAGCTCATAGCTGCGAATCGTATGTCAGATGGAAATCCCAATGCAAACACAAACAGGAGACGCACTGGAGTGTATGAACCTCGTCAACCTTGAGCTTGCCCGTCTCATAAGGTTCGATGGGGGGATACATGCTTGACCTGGCTGCGCGGTTTGCTGTTGTCGATGCGTAACGCGACACTGGGAGCCGTGCGTGGGGAACGACAGGGCGATAGGGGAGTGTAGTCCTTAGTCTCACACACGAAGTCGAGAGCGAGAGCCGGTATAAAGGGCGGAGAAGGCTGATTGCACTGATCATCTTGGAAGATCAGCTGAGGCGCGTGAGGCGGCGCGGGGGTTCTTGGACCTCAAACATGTGGTCCGGGTGGGACCTTTCGCAAAAGAAGACAGGAGGAAGGGCAAGCCTTGTTCGAATGTTCGCAAGGTGTCTTGCGGTTGTGCAATATGTACAACCACGTAACAGCCTGAGGTCGCTCAACATGAACCAACCTACCCACCGAGACGGGACAAGGCGGACCGTGTGCGCCGGCGCGCATAGGGCGGGATTTCGCCTAAAATGGACTTGTAGACGTTACGTAAGCTCCTTATCGATCGAACTATACCGACGAGGCGCTTGTTTCGAGCTTCCTCCCACTTCCTCTCACCGTCGAATTTGCCCTGAATTGTCCTCAGTGATAGCTATGAAGGCTTTGGTTTGGCCTTATGCTGTTTTTCGTGTTAAAATTACAGGGATTGTGCGCTATTGAGCTGTGTAAGTTTAAAATCCATCATCAGTTCTGAAGCTTACGCTCAGCTAGTATCGTAGGCTTGTATGTATCTAACGTGTGGCGACTTTCGCTCTGCAATAATGAGAACGACCTCATTATTCTGTCACCACGATTTGCACCATCACTCTGCGTCTAGAAGAGGAGACACGACCCTTAAAGTCACCTGTCGTACAGTTACCATCTTATATTGTCCGAGGCTGCTGCGCCTAGGAAACTAGATCTGAGGTTACTGTATGTATCTCTATTTCTAACGGCTGCGAGCCAACTTCATGGCGGAGATCATCCAAAGGCTCTTAGAACCCTTGCAGGAAAACGCCACCATTTCGAGCTATTTTCACAGACGCACGTCTCTCAGCGCTATGTGGCGTTGAATAGCTTTGACAGCGTCTTGCCGAATCCTCTGTGCACATTTTCTAATCGTGCAATCCCTCGTGTTGTATGTACACAATCTTCAAGCTTCAGCAGCTACGCTAAGCTCCTGAATTCTAGTACTTTTATCTCGCCTACAGTGCGTGCGGGCAGACCAGGACACCGCCAAAACCATATAAATACTACGCCGATTTCCTTCATTGGGTAAATGACCATCAACCTCCGGAACAGTGCCGCTGTCTCACCATCTATTCATCGTTGACATGCTGTGCTAGCCCCTTTACCAAAGCGTACCTCTATCGAGTCCATCGATGCAAGGTCCGTCGCCCCATTTGTGCATTCGTCATTATTTGTGCAGCACTTGATAGTCATTGTTCAGGTCCAAAGACTAGAATCTAGTTATATACTGTCGTAAGCAGTCATTCACGAACGAACGCAAGTTTGTATGCTCATACTCGGATGGCAGACCGTCACGCTCTTTGACAGCACCTTGCACAGCGCCTCCCCGCCTCGCCAATCAGACACGCTCTTGGCGTGCCTGACCGAGGACGGCGGATGTCAACATTTAATCACTCGCTTGATAGTTGGTCGTCCAGGCTGTTACGGCCGCACTGGCTGCTTTAATGGGGAGCTCAAGGGCGTACTTGGGTTCCGTTTCCCTCCCCCTGTGTGTGGCTGCCCACCCTAGGTTTTGTTTGTGCTCATCGACCGGGCCCGGTCATCATGCGATTTCAGCAGAAGATGCATCCCTGGACCTCTACACTCGGTTCGTTCCTCCTACTGGAGCTGCTTCCCTTCGCAAGGGCACAGCTCAGTTTAGCGAGCTGTGAGTCTGGTTTCGAATGGGTAAGTTGCGGAATCTTTCCAGTGTGCTTTGCCCCCTCAGTCATGACGTTCTCTAGATGCAGAATAATCTGCTACAGAGTCCGTGTGAGGTTGCGGCATATCTGATCTCACCATGTCTCGCTGTTCCATCCGGTTAGTATCACGCATCTTCATACCTCATGCGGTAGCTCAATGATTTGGCTCCAGAGGCTACCGTGTACGCCCTGACCCAAGGGCTGTCTGTCAACTTCTATAGCCCTCCTGGCGTTAATAGTCTCGCGGCAACGCCGTGTACATGCAATACAGTCTTGTACTCAATGCTGAGTGCATGCAGTGTTTGTCAGCTGGAATCTTTCGTCGCGTGAGTTGCTATGATTCTTTGAAAAGGATGAAGGTCGCTGATTTTCCGAAACAGCTGGACAACGTGGGAAGAAAGTTGCACGACCGTATACGTCTCACAGTAAATGGATCTCACTCGCACAATATAACCTCCTGACATCACCTTCCCTAGATTCCCTACCACGATACCCTCAGCTATATCCGTTCCCACATGGGGATTCCTCGATGTCACGAAAGCGAACAACTTCAGCGTTTCCGCTGCCGAAACCGAGGCGGACAAAAACAATCCCGACATCGTTGGGAATGGAACGGCGGCAACTCCCATCCAGCACTCGACGGTATCCGGCGCGCTATCAGTCACTCCTGCCGGATTCTCGACGCCCTCAGGGTTCTCCCTGACCTTTCCAAGTAGCGAGTCTTTTCCAGCGACAGCAACGGTCCCGCTTATCGGACAGACTGACCCAGCGAACGCCGACACAGTCTCGGGCAAGAAGAAGACAAACGTTGGTGCCATTGTCGGCGGGATTGTAGGCGGTGTTGGCGGCGCCCTGTTGATTGGGGGTCTTCTATGGTATTGGCTCACCCATCGCAAGCCCGCCGCATCAGCGTCTTCCGCCACAGCTGCTCTACCTGTATCCGAGGCGTCGTACAGTGCAGTTCCGCCTGGATCACCTGATCAAGAGAAAATTGGCGGAAACTCATCCTTGCCATCCTCGCAGCCGCAGATGCACGAAATGGCATCTGAGGTGCAATACTCGCAAGCGCCGCCGGCAGCAGCTATGCCGCTTTATGTACGTGTCTTGCGTTCTTGCGATTTTCGCTCGCTCATTCTGTGTTGCATCTGTAGGATCCGGATGATCCGTCCACTTTCCCTGACGTATTCGCTGCCTCTCATGCACCTGCAACAGGGCCGAGTATGTTGGCTCACTCTACTCCCAGTCCACCCCCTGCGAGTTCTGGGAGCAATTCTGGTTATGTCCCAACAGTGTACTGATATCCAACTGCTGGTTCAAGTGCAACTGTTCGGATTCTTGGACATTCTTCCGGTTTTGCGGCAGATGTATGCACTTGTGTCACCATGTGTACCTTCATGCACATAGAATACCACGAGATCTCTAGGTTAGAGGACGTTTCTATGGACAGCTTGTTCGGTACGTACAGCCGCATCGTACATACACAGTTTCGGTTAGCTATCTACACCGCCCGTTGCAATAAGTCCTGAGTACGCTGAGCTGATCGATACTCAGTACTCAACGGTCCGATTGCTGACAGCGATCCTCGTTTTTGCGTGTGTTGTTTCTTTACCCTAAATTCGTAACTCGAACAAGTTCTCAAGATAACGGCCGCGATATATCTATACATCAGATGATACGTCTATATTCTACGCAGTCTGTCCAAATTTGAAATCATCTCTGACTTTCCTCGCGGTTTACAATCTCACACGCGACAATGCTGATGCATTCACTTGCCTCCCTCGATCGCCTTAACGTCCGTCCAGCCGCTAGGGCCCCACTCCTGTGCAAGCTTTCCTACGAGCGTAGCGGACGCTTTGCCGGAAAGGAAGGCGCGACTGGTGACGATAAACATGCCTTTCTTGCAACGAGACAGCATGACGTTGCTTCTACGACTGTTGCTCAGAAAACCGACCTTCTCCGAGCGAACGACGGAGATGATGATGTAGTCCTCCTCGTTTCCTATCGTGTGCAGTCAGTATATGCATCGCTGATCGAATAGCAAAGGCGCATGTTCGCGTTGATGGGCTCAGTGCTTACCTTGGAACGAGTCGACGCAAAAACATTTGTCTTCCCAGGGCAATTTATCTCTCTTCAGGAGCTTCTCGAGCAGTGCGCGTTGTCCGTCGTACGGGGTAATAACCCTGTAGGACTTCCCCTGCCGATTCAGATGCTTCGCAATCCGTATCGCAGCTTCGGCTTCCTCCATATTCTAGCTCGATAGTCAATTACGTATCGTCACAGGAGTAAAAATCGGCGCCGTACCTTCCAACTGTTGCCCGCCGAAACCTCTTTGCCGCGAGGTATATCCACTAGCCGGCACGACGCTTTGTCGCTGATACTATGCACGGACTTGAGACGGCGGTTGTACATCTCTCTCGACAGAAACTCGCCAATTGGGACAGGCATACGATCTACATCCGACAAGTCAGAATATTATTCCGAATAAGTCGTTTGTACGTACACTGTGTGTCCAGGAAGACCATATTCTTGCGAAAACGCTTGATCTCGAATATACTTCGGAGCTCCTTGATGTCATCTTGTCCGTACGGCGGAACTGAAATATGGATCAATCAAGGAGAAGCGATACTTAGAGACACAGTACATACGCTGTTTGTCATCCCCAATGAATACTAGCTTACGCATCGTCTTGCCGTGCTTGCTGATCAGCGGTACATAGTCACCAACTTCGATCTGGCTGGCTTCGTCGATGATGACGGTATCGACAGGAACTAGCCTCGTAAATCCCGCCGTGCCCAGTCGGGGATTAGATAGCATGGCGATAGTGCAAAGGATGACTCTGACACCCGCCAACTCTCTCGCAGTATTGAACTGGCGATCGGTGAAGTTGTCCGACCGTATAATCCGACTGGTGAGATCGTGATACAGATGTTCATGCCTTGCGAAAAATCTGGAAAGTCATCTGGTCAATCGTATGTTGCATATACACATACCAATCAAAGTGGAAGTCGAGCGATACGAGTAACTTGAAATCCAGGAAACCCACGTCTGCCAATTTCTCCGCGATGTTCTTCACAGCTACATTCGACTGTGCCAAAAGCCAGACCGAACGTTCGTCTTTGGGTGTGGGTGTGTTGGCTATAAGGGTTTTCACAGTAGCGGCAATGACTGTAGTCTTGCCCGTTCCGGGAGGACCTTGTATAACACAGACATAATCTTTGATAAGAGGCGAAAGAATGTGTTGGACAGCAAGAGTCTGAGCATTGTTCAGCACACGACCGACTTGAGCGTAAGGTTTTTGAATGACATCGCTGGTATCGAGCGGCTTGTAAGGGAGCAAATTGACCGAGCTGTCATTAACAAATAATGCCTGCGCCAACGGAAGAGCGAATAGTTTACGCGATCTCTGCAACACCTCGAGCACAATTGTCGTCCGCTCGGACTCAGCAGACGTGGGATCGTCCCTGCCAAAAGTATATAGGTTAAGCTTCTTCGTGAACTGCGGCTGCTTTGTTGCAAGTGTGACGGTGAGTTGACGGCCTTTGACTTCTTTGAACCGCGCGCTGTATGTGTGAGCCTCGTCTGTGGACGTCGGGGATTGTAGAACCAGTTGCTATCGGAGAGGAATTGTAAGACTATCCTGTTGGCTTTTGTTCACAAGAACATACCTGTTTTTCTGCGCTGCGCACACGCGTCTTGAAGCGTGTCAGAGATAAATTCACCTCCCCTTTGGCATTCAGCCTGTACACGTTGCTGATATCGTTCTTTACTTTTGTCGGCTTCATGATGCGAAGTCTGTCATAATTGCGGACGAGGTTTGCTAACGTACGCAGCGCCTATACATACGAAGCCTATTATTTCCAGTATTGACGAAAGACTGGCGACTTACGTTCGGGTTCAACAAGCCTACGTCGATGAATAAGATGGTTCTGTCAGGTTCCGGGCGTGTCGCACGCCAGGTCGCCCATGCCCTAAGGGCCGCTCGCCGTTCTTCCATGTTAGACTTCACGTCTTCATCGAACGCTTGCAGGAGTTCCTTGCGATTATAAGCAGTGTCCCTAAAAGCATGCGTAATTGCCTCCACAGACCATCTCGTTCTGATGTCTAGAGATTGTATGTCAACGAGGCTACTTATAAGAAGGCCATGATCAAGATAGAGTGCGGTAGAGACTCTCTCGGCGTCGAAAGCCAGTTTTGTCAGGTTCTGATTGCCTAACACCTTGGTCTGTATGAGCCTGGGGAGCTTGGTCGCCTTTTGGCGGTGCGCTTTCGGTGCAAGCCGTATCACGAGTACGGAAGAACGTGTGGAAAGTACCAGGTCTTTCAACACGCACTTCGGCCCGTAAATGGCAGCCACACCGACAAACGAATCGTCTGAAGTGGCGAGAAATAAGCCAAGTACTGTCTCTGAAAGATCATCCTCGTGCAACTCCGTTACGGAGACGACCCACGTTGAAGTGAAAAGGTTTGGTTTGAGAGTATATATACGTGGCATGATAGATGGTTATGGGGAGATGGACAAGAGGGCGACTACGACACCGTGCATGTTGGAGGTATATATCCTCTAAAGCCTCGTTGACATTCATTCATCATACGATGGTGGTTCCGAACCCTAATACGCCGTGAGCCATTTTTTGAGCGATCAACGCGTACCTTCCGACCGATTGACTGGTCTTTGGCACTAAGATTGCTCAAAAGAGATTCACGTGTTTGATATGCTTCAGTTTCTGGAGCGTAGAGCATGTCAATGCTCTTTTTGAGGGTGAAAAGCACTGGTATAGACAGAGCACGCACATACCATCTTTGAGACCTGTAATGAGAGTACTAGATTTACTTGAGAAAGCCAGAGGCCGGAAGTGAGATCAACGAAAGCAAGTCTCGAGGCGAAGAAGGAATTTATGACGCCCAATGCCGCGGAGCGGCAGTCGGCGCTTGCGACCCGACCGATTCTTGCAGACTCCGCCCATCCTCCTCTCACCGTTCCCGACAGACAAGTTGGATTCAAGTACTACGTCCTCTAATATGGCTACGCCAGTGGTTATTGGTGTCGGTGCAATTGCAGCTGCCCTGGTTGGTCGTACATTGCTCCGAAGAGCAGGTAGCCGAGCCGCGGAGGAGTGGGTGAAGGGCGGGTTCAAAGCCAAAATGGACCGGAAGGAAGCTATCGCAATCCTTGGGCTCAAGTGCGTATCGTTCAATCCTATGCTCTATGAGTGTATGTATACTGACCTGGGAGAACCATTTCATTGTTACAGAGACGGTCCACTCCTACGAAACAAGCTGAAAGACGCACACCGTCAGATTATGCTGGCAAATCATCCAGACCGCGGAGGCTCTCCTTACCTCGCTAGCAAAATCAACGAAGCAAAGGACATGCTGGAAAAGACAGAGGGTAAACCAGGCCGGTAGTGTTGGATTAGGTGTGTCAGACTATAAATTCAATAACAATCGAATGTATTGACTCTCTTGGTAGACTCCTTGTTCTGTATCTCTAGTATATACCGCTCCATCTCACTTAATCCCAACTCCTGGAATACTTTATGGTCAATGTATATGTGCGCGTTCATGTCCCTTTCAACACAGATCCGCGCTTGCTCTCGCCTCGACGTCGATTTGCGGCTTGCTGACTAAGCAGCGTACATCTTTTCCCGACCACCGTCAGTCTCATCGCAGTGACCAGTGGACGCAATGACCTCTACAGATTTGCCACCATCGAAGCTTGGCACAAAGCAACAGTGAGTTTTGAATCTATTTCAAGGCCGTTTCGCTCTCAGACGGATCTAGTTGGGACGGTGTCTACTCGTTAGAATTATCTAACTTTCAGGAATTCGGCGACGAGGGTGAAGTCTGGTGCGCATATTATTTGTGTCTGTACGTCACTCACTTGAACGAACGTTAAACAGGTTTGGGGAAGACAGCGTGGAGAAGATGGTCGATTGGGTACAGGAGATCGTTTCAGTCGATCCCGCACCATCAATCCTGGAAGTCGGGGCGGGTAACGGCGCGTTACTGTTCGCACTGCAAGAGGCAGGGTATCCTGCACGATCGATCTGTGGCGTGGATTACAGCAGCGACGCGATCCAACTGGCGCGTGCAATAGGGTCGGCCAAGGGAGAGAATGCAAACCTGATCACGTTTGAAGCGTGTGACTTCTTGAACGAGTACCCCCGCGCATTGAGCGGCATGTCGACACCAACAGCTACAATGCCACAGTGGGATCTCGTCCTGGATAAGGGCACGTTCGATGCCATCGCTCTGGCTGACAGGGATGCAGACGGCAATGCGCCTGCGGATGGGTATCCACCACGCATTGCAGAAGTAGTCAAGCCAGGGGGCTATTTCTTAATCGTCTGTAAGCACATATCGGACCAAGTAATACTGCTCTCTCACAGATACTCGTTTCAAGCCTGTAATTTTACAGAGGACGAGCTCAAGGAAAACTTTGCGACTCCAACGTCTAGTCTCCGTTATCAGTATGTTCCGTTCCAACTCAACACCTTTTTTTGTCTCACAAGACGTATCTTAATAGCTCTCGTATCGCCTTCCCGTCTTTTTCCTTCGGAGGGCAGAGTGGGAATGTATACTCCGGTGTCGCATTCCGAAAAGCAGAGTCATGAAAGCACCCGGTATCTACAACCCGGCCGCTACATCTACACCCGTTCTCAGTGTGTCCATAGCCACTTTTACTGCCCAACTGAGGAAACCGCCATTTCCGCTATCATCTGCCCCACGCTGAAGATGTTCGCCAAGGAAGTACGCTAATCCAAGCGCAAGAGTCTGAACGCGCGTCGCTTTGATGAAGACCTCTTCGAGCGGGCCTCGGTTCCTTGTCGATGGGTAGTCCTTTGGATCCGAACTGAGCAGAGGTGTTGACAGCTGTGTGTTGACGAGAAGATGGGTGAACAACTCGAGCAGGAATTTCTGCGTGCGGGGCTTGAGCACGGTAAAGTCAACAGGCTACGATGCAAAGTCAGGAGAAAAGCAGATGTGAAGGAAGGAGCACAGACTTTAAGGATCGCCAGAGTGCACGCATCCTTGGCCAGCCACCACGCATACGCTCGAGCAACATTTCTCAGTCTCGTATTGGAAATCTTGTCGAGGTCGAAGCCAACTGAATCGTCGTCGAGGTTCTTCAGCACCTCGGCACCACCGACACTTGTTTCTCCTAAGTCGCGCAGGAAATCCCACAGCGAAAATTGCAGCGTGATTTTGTACGAATGAGAAGTACGGCACAGTTGCTGTGCGACGAAGGCGTAGTATGGATTGTACGCTTTCTCCTGTAAAGGGTTGCACGCATCAGTTTGGATTGCACGAAGAACTGAGAAAGACGCACGTTGCCACAGCAGTGTAGGATGACTCGTACGATCTCTCTCTGCTGGATCTCTGTGAGCTTCAGCTGCGATAGCCGTTGGCAAGCGTCGACGTAATCCTGTGAGGTCTCTGAGCAAGCTGCATGAATCCTGCAATTATTGATCGTACCTCGCTGCTCATGAGAACGACAAAAATACTCCGTCTTATATCCGTGTTCATACCCTGCTTCTTCGCGAGTTTGAGTAGCACATTATCGGTAGTCTCCGTTTTCTTCTGAGTCTCCTGGACGTCTTCCCGATGCTCGACCAACGGATCTCCCGACCAGGCCGCGCCAACGAGCCACCATTTACCCTTACTCTCAGCTGAATGCAAATCGTCCAGAGTGACGCGCAAAGGTTCATGTGCTCTGACTATATTTAGTTATGTCAGATGGAACGACGAGAAAAGGGCTGAAGGCATACCATGTCGCTTCTTACTAATCCCCGACAGGAATTTCTTCATGCGGTCTACGGCGCCAGCACCCGCACTGACGTTTGCGTCCTTTTTGGCCTTGTTGTTCTTGAGGTTGGTCAGGGTCTCAACCATAAAGCGTGCACGGGAGCTAGACAAAATAAGCCAGCAAACAGTATGGAAGCGGCCGTGCAACTCACCTCATGGCGTTCTGCTGGGCCGGTAGTTTCGCGTGGACCATCTGGATTATGTCCTTTAGGGCCGAAGGGTCGTCTGTTCGTAGCTGCTGACCAGAGTCTTGGCGAAATGAGTCAGTAAACCCATGATATTCATAGCGTCACTTACTCCTGACAATCTTCAGCAGTAGCTCGACTTTGAACTCAGTGAGCTCGCCGTCCAACAAACCACGAATCATGTCGTATATGAGCACGCATGAGATAACTTGGAAGTTGTACAATTCCGAGAGAAGGACGATCAAGTTTGAACATTCTTTGCCGAGTGTCTCGTCTTGGTCAGTAGCGTTTGCAGCAGTGTCTTGTAGAGTTGCATAATGCCGCTCATACGAACCTACGACGTTCTGAACAAAGTAAGCCGCTAATGGAAGTTAGAGAACAATATCACAGATGCGTTCAATTCGGCGTACCAAACTCCACGCCGACAACCTTGTGAAGGCTCGACACAAACGCCGCATGAAGCACAACGTAACTGTCGAGGAGCATAGAGTGCGAGGATATCCCGTCAACGATGAGCGTCGTCAGAGTTGAAGTAACGTCTGTTGGATCGAATGGAAACTTGTAGTAAGAAACAGACATCATGAAAGCCTACCGTGCCGTCGATGCTTGCGGTAAATTTCCTCGATACTGTCCAGGATGGTTGATATATTTTGTTCACTCAGACTGTTAGGCGTTACAACGGTTAGAATTCGGGCAATTTTAGAGAGGAAAACCCTACGCACCGATTTAGTAAACCTTTCACCTGTCGCGTTAACTTCAGTTGTTCTTCAGTGTTATGTAGGACCTCTTCTGCAGCACTACGATTTCTTAGATGAGGGGGTACGTAGCGTGAACCTGGAAGGATTGGTTAGAGGGCCGGGCCAATAAATGAGCAGGTATAACGGCCGTACCTGCCATCGGCTTTTCCGCCTCAGAGTCCACAACGGTTTCAACCACTTCAGGTTTCTCGCTCAGGCCTCTCCACTCTTCTCCTTCCTCTTCCTCTTCGTCTGCGCCATCTATTGTAGCTTCATCCCCATCTGACAGTTCGTCGTTTTTTTCATTCTCCTCGTATTCATCTTCATCCTCGCCTTCACTTTCGTCCTCAACATCCTCGTCCACCTCTTCGTCATTAATCGCATCGTCAAGTTGTTCCTCCTCACTATCCGCGCTCTCCTCTTCCTCCATGACATCTCCCATATCTTGGTCGTCGCCCTCTTCGTTTTCAGAGTAAGAAACCTAGGTACTCGTTCAATCAAGGCCTTCGCATAGGTTGCAAGCGCTCTACTGACCTTCTGACCAGAGAATATAGATGTCTCGAGTGTATCAAGATCCTGCAGCAGATCTACGGACAGATATCAACGACCGTGAAATTATTGAGAGCATTCGCTGAAGGCGCACCATCTAGCCCGTCCTCGTCCAACCCGCTCCCATACTTCTTGGTTCGCTTTCCACCCTTGGACCACCCTAGCTTTGATTCGAGATACGAGATGTAGGCATCCTCCTCGATTTCCGCCTTTGACCTTCCTTTGGTAGGGAGCACAGCAGAATGCTGAGATGGTCCAGCGTTCGTGCGTTCTGCGAGCTTTTCGAGCGCAGTCTTGGGTTTTGGCTTCGGCTTGGGCCCATTTTTACTGGATATTTGCACGTCACTTGATTGACTTTCTGGAGGTTTGCGCTGAGGTTTGTTTTTAGCCGTCTCAGCCGTCTTCCTGGGGACTTGTGGTTTCGCAAGCGACGGCTTCACGGTGTCTGTCGAAAGTTTCGCTTTCTTTCGTATTGGCGAATCCGCATGCTCGTCTTCCGCGGACCTCTTTCCCTGAGTTACACGATGAGAGAAGAACTCTGCTTTCCTGTGCTTCTTCTCATCTCGTTCCTGCTTCCTGACTTGCTTGCGAGATACTTTGTGACCACCTCGCTTCTTCGTATGAGAGCCTGTGTAAATTTAAACTCTTGGAATGAGAAGCACACTAATTTGACCATGCAGCTCCTTACCTGAGCCCTCGAGCTCTTCCAGCAGAGATTGCGGTAGTGAGGGTCCGCTCCGAGGTCGCATTGGGTTCGACAGGCGCCCATTTCGAAATATTCATCGCGGTCTATATTGACAACTATTTGTTCCCGACGGTTTCTTCTTCAGGGAATACGTCGGGATGCAATCGAAGACTCAAGGGATATTACAGTGCTACAGTTCCTAGTCAATAATTTATGCTACAAGATAATTTGTAAGTAAGTAGAGGTATCGTGAGAGTATATCAGTGCATCCCAGTAAAACCGTCCTCCATGCCCATCGGACCCCTACGTGACATACGCCTCACGTCGGGAGAGGCCATCCCCATCCCCATGGGCATGCCAGGCATGCCACCCATTCCACCCATTCCCTCCATGTGCATGCCCATACCACCCATGCCGCCCATCGGACCCATACGCATCCCCGGCTCGCCGTTGCCAAAGAACTGCCCAGACGGCACCTGCATACCGCCGGGAAACCCTCCGGGCATGCCTTGCGGTGTAAACTGGCCAGGATGTCTGGGAGAAAAAGGCATCGGATGTGACTGTTGGGGCGTGTGCGGCATCGAGTTCAGTGAACGGCGAAGTTGAGGTGATTCGAGGGCTGTGGGCGGGGGCATGGAGGCTCGCTCGGGGCGTTCGACGCTCTCATCTGGGGTCGCACGGCTGTCTTTTTCGTATTCACGAAGAGGGCTGGGGTCGTAGAAGAGGTCCGAGTCCTCGTCAACCATAAACCTGTGGTAAGGTTAGGAAATGTCGCGCCGGGTTGCTCAGCGGCTTACTGTTGCGTGCCAATATCCCACTGTGGCCCACGCTCGGCTCTGGCAGTCATAAGTAGGGAGTTCCACTCCGATGCGCTTTCCTATCGCGCAACGTCAGTATGCAAGCGGGGTTGAATGACTGCTGCACTCACCACAGCCTGAGCTAAGATGCTCGCAGGGTCATACGCCGTTTGTTTCACATCGACCCGTTTCTTCTGCTTGCGCGCGAGCTCTTCGACCCGTGTCGTCAAAAGAGGTCCGATCCGCTGTGAATTGTGTTTCGGCACCTGCACTTTGATGCTCTTGACCTTGCCCTTGTACGGGGACATGATGGGCGAAAGAAAGAGAGACCGCGCGGCCACGTGGGAAATCCCTCGCGCTCGCGCACACAAAGTCGTCGCTTGACTCTCCCGCCGACCACCACTCGCAGCAGCGGCGTCGACGCGTCTGCGCTTTCTTGCCTTTCTGTCCACGATCTTGGTATACCCTAATTTAACATCTGATACATTCTCTGGCGATACCTCTCCGCGGCCGGGCTATGATGTCGCGCATGGCCCCCACGCCCATACGCACCGCGCCGTCGTCTGCCCCGCTCGAAGCCATGGTCGCAAAGCAGCAGACGCACATCGACGAACTCGTGACGAAGAACCGCGGCCTTGAAGCGAGCGTCCAGAAGCTGCAGGGCGAGGTCGCTGCAGAGAAGGCCCGCTACGAGGACGCGCTGCAGAAGGTGAAAGCGCAATACGACGGCGAGCGCACGAAATGGAGGGAAGATTCCGACATGCTGCAGAGGCTCTGGCGCATCACCTACCTGCGAGAGGTCCTCAAAGTTGAGCGCGCGGAAAAGATGATCTTGGATATGAAAGACGAGCTGAGGCGGGCGAGTCTGGCGACGTTGCAGCGGGATTATCAGCTGGAGATGTTTCGGGCTCAAGAGCTTGTACGAGACGATAAGATTGCTGAACTCGAAGATGCGCTGGAGATTCTCAACTTGGATCAAACAGAGGCAGGGGCACGGGTTCATACAGTAGAGAAAGAGAGGGATTCGTTACGAGAACAGCTGGAGGCACGGAAAGAGGAGTTACATGAAGCAGCGGAGGAGAAGAAGCAAATAGAGGTATGTTACATCCATTGTATTCCCCAGACCCGATTCCATAGTTCACTCACCCAGATTGCCGTACACCTGTCGTTATCGTCTATCCGTAGAAAACGCTACAAGGTCTCCGTAAGGAACATGCATCGCTTCTCACGTCCTCAACCACGTCTTCAGCCTCGCTGGAACGCGTGCAACTTCAGTTAGACGGCACCAAAGCCAGTCTTACGGAGTTGCAGCAGAAGTACAGCGAGCTCGAACGGTCCAACGCCGACCTAGTCCGTCAGCTGGAGAAGTGGCGCTCTATCGAGAACCGAGAAGGTGCTGAATTGGATACCCTTAGGAAAGAGAAGATTGAGCTCGAGGTCGAGGTGGACCAGCTGCAACAAGCCGCAGAGGCGCGAGAGGCGAGGTTTAATGCGAAGGTTCAGAAGTATAAGACGTCGTTGAATGAGCACGTTGTAAGTCGTATTCACAGATTGGACTTTCTTCGCGCTAACGGCACCGCAGGAAGCATATAAAGAGAGCGAGGTTTTGGTCCAGGAGCAGGAGGGTCAGATCAATGACCTCAATGAAAAAGTCTCAGCTCAGGATGCCGAAATAAGGGCACTGCAGCAGCAGCTGAAGGACCTCAAGATGAGGAAGCAGGTATAGTTCTATTTCTCTCGTTTGTGACGATGGCCACTGATGATTTTCGTACCACATTAGGCCGACGCTAATGTTGAGGCGGACGAACCGCCCGCATCGCATCCCTCCCCTCACGCCAAACCGAAGCCCAAACCCCGACCTCGACCGCGGCCGGTCGTCCAGGAACGGCCGCCCACCCCCAGTCCTTCTGACGACGACATACAAGAGATCGAGCCGCCGCCTGCCGCGCCCAAGCCGAAGAAACCCAGAAAGGCGAAGCCCCCGGCAGACGCGGACAGCGAGGCCGACGTCCAAGAGGTCGAAGAGCCTCCCGTCGCCGGCCCGTCGAGGCCTAAGGGGAAGGGCAAAGCGAAGGCGAAGGAGGGCGACATGGAAGGCGACGAACCACAACCTCCGAAGCGCAAGCAGAAGAAGGCGAAGAGCGCGGCTACTGAGGACGAGGCGGACGCGGCCCCTGCCGAGCCGAGAGGATCGGCGGCGGCGGGCAAGAGGCGACGCGCGGAGCCCGACGAGGAAGAGCAGCAGTACAGCCCCGCGCCCAAGCCGAAGAAACGCACCAAGAAGAGCGCAGACGACGACGAGCGCGCCGCGCCGAAGGCGGCGGGCAGACCGGGCGCGTCCAAGGCCAAAGTGAAAGACAAAGACAAAGCGGGCACGAAGGCGAAGGCCAAAGAGAAGACGAAGAACTCGTTCCTGGACAGCGACAACGACAACGACGAGGAGGCACCGCCGCCGAAGAAGCAGAAGCGCAAGATCAACCTCACCAACCAGATCTCGCTCGCGGCGCCGCCGCAGCTGGACCTGCCGGTGATGCCCCAGGTGCGTGCATCGCATTATTGAGTCCTTGTCCTTGTTTCCGCGTCGTGTGCGATCCTGACCACGGACCGCGATGTGTCTAGGGCGACAAGTCGCTGAGCTTCGACATCCCGACGGAGCTGTCGCCGGTGAAGGACTCCGGGGGGCAGCCGCGCGCGATGAGCGCGCTGGGGAAGAACATATCGTCGATCATGGGCAAGTTTCCGGGTCGGCGGTAGGTTGCGGGTCGGTCGTACGTGTCAGTAACGCGTCCGAGTCGTGGTGTATTCGTACGGTGTTCGTTACGTTCGTTGTGCTTGTATTGGCAATGCGACTGCAGACTAATATACTGTATCATGACGTGTTTCGAAACTTAAAAACGCAAGCCCGAGTCCATTGGATTCCGACTCTGAACTGGTGAAAACGTACAAGTAACCTTCACGAACTTGGAGAGCATGGGTGATCGTATCAGGGTCCCATTTTCGGATTCCCCAGTGGCGCGGTCCGTCCGCCGTCCGCCCCGGGGAGCTGGGTTCGGCGTGCGCTGCGCCTTGACCCGGTACGTACACGCACACGTTCGCAAAGTGCTGGCTACAGGCCTGAAAGGCTCTTTTGAAGCTGAACCAACGGACATACTTCCTCAGCTCACGCCACGTCCAGTAATATAACTATACCCACCGAGTGGCCAGTCACAAGCTAAAGAACTCACACGACGATTTGGTCTTTGGCTTGCTAGACTGCTTACGACGACGGCGACGACGACCATGGACTCCGACGAGCTGTACCTCGAGCGGCTCGAGGCACTCTACGCGAAGCAGCTCGGCGACGTGCGCGCGTTCGCGGCGCGCGAGGGGCGGCCGTTCGACGAGGTGCGTGTCCACCGTCCAGACCACAGTGCTCAGCCGCTGTGCGCATATGCATGCCGCGACGATCTGCACCGTCCAAATCGTCTCAGCCGGCCGTGTCTCGTGCTGGACAACCCTTACATGACATCGTGCACGATAAATATTTCGTCTTTATCTAGGTGCGGACGCGGCTCGCGGAATGGCACTGCAAGGACCTCTTCGCGCCGCCGCCGCCCGCCGACGACCCCTCCGGCGCACAGCGCAGGTCCGCCAAAGAACGAGGTACGTCGCGCGCGTCCCTCCCCCAACCGTTACTCTCACATCCACTCCGTCCTCACCACTCTCCTTTCATCTCCCTACCACCACGCCCCACCTTCTATCGCACCCGCACCCGCCCACGGCCCACCGACCGCGCAGTGACGTCCACCCTCCGCACGCTCTCGCACGCGCTCTCGTCGCTGCACGCCGCCGCGGGCCTGCACGCGCTCTTCCTCGTCGTCGACCCCGCCGACGCGGCCGACGGCGGCTTCCTCGGCGGCACGCCGCTCGCGCGCGAGTGGTGGCGCGGGCAGCGCGGCGGCGGCGCGCAGGGCGCGCGCGCGCTGCAGGCGTTTTGCCGGCGGGGGGAGGGCGGGGGTGTGCTCGAGATCGCGGCGCGGGCGCAGGCGGGAAGCGGGGGGCACGCGCAGGTGCAGGCGGCGGACGCGGCGCCCACGCCCGGCCCGGTTCAGAGCGTCCAGTCCGCGGAGGCGACGACGGTGCGGAAGGGCCCCGCGGGGACGACGAAGGCGGAGGTGTACGCGAGCATACGGAACGCGCTCAGGTCAGTCCAGTCCAGCCCGCCCCCGCCTCGCGCACGTATTCACTCTCTAACCGTCCCGGATCCGTGTATACTATACACTACGTGACACACCGACTACCTGATATCGAATGGCCAACACCCCATCCTCACACCCTGCGTGCACCTCCTCTGTAACCTGGACGCGTCTCATATTCATCCTCCGTCTACCTACGCCCCGTCTCGCCCCACCCACCTCCAGAACCGCCTCGCACATGCGCACCGCCGAGATGAAGTGGACGAACCACGCGCGGCTCGACCAGTACGGCGTGCGCCTCGTCGGCTGGCCCGCCGGCGTCCCCGCCGCGAACCCGTCCACGCTCAGCACGGCGCAGAACCGCGCGCTCTTGGACGCGCTCGGGAGGGGCGAGTTGCGGTTCGTGCCGCTCGCGGAGGTGGGGGCGGGCGCGGGCGCGGGCGGGGGTAGCCGGGGGGAAGGGGAGGGAGGAGAGGGAGGAGAGGGCGGCGGTGGTCTGAATGCAGGGTTGGTTGAGATGCATGCTGAAGGTGAGGGTCAGGGTGAAGGTAAGGGTGGGGACGGGGACGGGGACGCAGAGGACGTGTTCGCGGGCGCGGTCGACTTTTCGTTCGCGTGGGACGACTACACGACCGGCAACGCGAGCACAAGTACGAGCACGGGGGCGGGGGATCGCGAGGGCACGGGCACGGGTATCCCAAGCTCAAGCTCGATCATGGGTACAGGCATGAACACGACCACTGTAAGTCTTAAGAATACCTCTCTATGAATAGTCTACGCGTGTATCATTCTGGCGGGTCCATGCTGACGTCGCCCTATCCCTTGGCCCTTGGCACATTATACATAGGCCCCCGTCAATGTCGGCCCCAACCCCAACGCCCACACGAACGCCGATACCGATGCAGACGTCAACGCCGCCGCGAGCCTCGGCAGGGGGTCTCCCATGGGCACACCGTGGGCCCGGACCAGGGACGCCGCGGCCGTCCCCGCGACCGGGTTCTTGACGATGGTCGGTCTCCCAGGGAGTCCCGCGCACGGGCACGAGGGAGACGGAGACGGCAACGGAGAGAGCGAGGGAGAGAGCCCGCGGAAGCGCAGGCGCGGCGCGGGGGAGTGAGCGAGCGGGCGTGCCACTGTCAGGCGGGTGCGACGCGCCGGGGCGGGCAGAGCGCGCGCGCCGGGGGCTGGTACGTGATGCTGAGCTCGACGCCGCGCGCGACGAGCGCGGCGAGGCGCGTCCGGAGGCGCTCCTCCAGCTCCTCCCTTCCCTTCCGCTCCCCCTTCCCCGCGCTCTTCCCCCCGTCTCCCGCGCCGCGCACCTCGACGACAAACTCGACGCGCCTGAGCGCGGTATACCTTTGATGCGCGAGGACGACCGCGAGGACGTCGAGGTTGAGCGCGGCGGCGTGCGCGGCGGGGACGCGGAACGCGAGCGCGGCGAGGCGCGGGGACGCGAGGCGCGCGAGGAGCGCGATCGTCCAGGAGAGCGACGCGGCGCGGGTCGCGCTCGTGCAGAGGAGGTCGAGGCGCGCGAGGCCCGTGCAGGGCGCGAGCGTCAGCGCGGAGGTCGTCAGCACCTCTGTCGGGGGTGGGGGCGCGTGAGCATCCGATCAAGGAAGAGGAGAGAAAGGGCGGGAGGGAGGGGGGACGCACCGGTCGCGTCGCGCACGGCGGAGAAGCCGATGCCGAGGTACTGGAGGGACGGCCCGAGGGCGTGGAGGAGCGGGCGGAGGGCGCGGGCGGCGGGGACGCCGCTGACGTCGCAGACGAGGGACGTGAGGGCAGCGAAGCGGCGCTCGGCGACGAGCCAGGTGAGGACGGTCGCGGCGTCGACCTTGCCGGAGAGGACGAGCGTCTGGAGCGTCGGCGGGTGCAGGGTCGCGAGCGCGTCGGGGGCGGGGGCGGGCGTGTCGGCAGATGCGAGCGCGGGCGCGGCGCGGAGCCAGTGCGCGTCGAGGAGGTAGAGGTGCTGCACGGCGCGGAGGGCGCGCGGGAGGGCGCAGAGGTCGGCGAAGGAGGGCGCGCGGCAGGCGTCGAGCGCGACGGTGGTGACGGCGGCGAAGTGCGCCTCGAGGACGGCGGCGAGCGCGGGGGTGATGGCGAGGCCGGTGAGGCGGAGGGTCGTCGTGCGCGCGAGCACCGTAGGCGACTGCGGGAGGACGCGCTCGAGCCAGTGCGCGGGCGCAGGCGCAGCGGCGTCGGTGCTGTGGTCGGTGGCGGCGGCGTCGCTAGGACCGGCCCGTCCTTGGGTGAGGGTGGGCCAGCGGAGGTCGAAGACGCCGAGGTGGGTCTGCTGGAGGGTGGTGCCGCAGAGCTCGACCTCGCGGACGAAGCGGCCGAGGTGCGGTGCGGCGTCGACGAGGGCCCGGAAGCGTGCGCCGCGGGGGCCCTCGTTGAGGCAGACGCGGCGGAAGAGGTGGTGGCGGGCGCGGCGGGTGCAGGACGAGTGCGCGAGGCTGCACGCGGCGAGCGCGGGCCTGTCGTCGGCGAGCTGGTCGACGACGAGCTCGACGAGCTCGGGCGGGAGCGTGGCCATCGCGAGGTACGACGGGACTGGAGGCTATAAACGGACGCACGGGTGTGTCAGACGCAAGTCAGACGGGGTCGATCGTGACCTGCGTATCAGTCTCGCTGTAGATATACGGGGCTGCAGACGGCAAACAAGCCTTGTTGACTAACAGCACCTGTCTAACCGAGGACATCAATTGCGAACGCAGGTTCAGGGTCCCCGTGCCGTCTCGATCAGCGAGCGGGCCGCCTCGACGCACCAAGAGACCGCCCACGGGGGACCTCCCGTGTCCTCGAGGGACTGCTCCAAGCGGACCCCCAGAATATCCTCGCAGATGTTCGCAGGTCGTGCGCATCGTTCTCGGTCGCGCTCCTTCACACCGAGTGACGAAAACCGAGCTGCTCGAGGGCGGAGGCACCTTGTAGCGCCAGCCGTCGCGTGACGGGCCCTAAAACGGCTCCCTCTCGACTATTTCAGTCGCCCCAGTGCCCTCCCTCCATCCTCCTCCTCCTCGCAGCCCCGCACGACCGCCATGTTTTCCTCCTTTTTCTCGTACGTACCCCCCGCCCCGCCCGTGCACGCCCCCGCGCGCCCCGAACGCTGAACACCCCCCACAGCACCGTCGCCCCCGCGGACCCGAACGCGCCCAACTTCCACCCCGTCTCCGACCTCTTCAAGCCCGACGAGCTCTACGGCGAGCTCGACCCCAAGGACACCGAGTGGGTCTGCCCGGGCGGCTTCGCCGTCGAGACGCACACCTACTACAACGTCCTCCAGGACGGCACATCGATCATGTGCCAAGTCATCCACTCCGCCGTAGGGTGCGTCCCGCCCGCGCTCCCATCTGTTTATCTATGCTGATTTACGCGCAGAGTGTGGTACCCGACCATCCAGTTCACATGCAAGATCGCGAACCCGAACACGCACGAGAAGATCTGGAAATCCGTCAACGTCTCCAACTTCGTCACCCCCCCGCCGGGCCTCGACAGGCGCTCCAGCCGCGGCGACCAGTACTCCATCACGCACAAGACGCATCCCGACAGCGACGGCTCCGGCTCCGACGCCGCCGCCCCCGCCGAATCCTACACCATCACCGCCAACCTCGGCGACGACCTCCAAATCTCGCTCGACGTCTCCCGCGCGCGCGGCGCCCCAGGCTTCAAAGTCGGCCGGGGCCCCCAGGGCGGCTTCTCGTACTTCGGCCCGGACCGCGCGCACCCCGAGAGCTACGTGCTGCACCGCTTCTGGCCGCGCACGCACGCGCGGGGCGTGCTCACGCTTAGGGGCCGGGCGATCGACGCGCAGGGCCCGGGGATGTACGTGCACGCGGTGCAGGGCATGCGCCCGAACCTCGTCGCCGCGCGCTGGAACTTTGTGCATTTTCAGAGCGAGGCGCTCGGGGGCGTGTCGGCGGTGCAGATGGAGTTCACGACGACGGACGCGTACGGGTGCGGGAAGAAGGGCGCGAAGGGCGGCGCGGGGGATGGGGCGAAGGAGGGCGCGCGCGAGGGCTTCGTGACGGTGAACGTCGGCTCGCTCGTCGTCGCGGGGCAGCTCGTCGGCGTCACCGCCGAAACACGCTACCGCAGCACCCCGCTCCCCGACGCCGACGCCTCCGCCGAATCGACAAGGGTCGTCTCGCGCGTGACGCACACGAAGACCGCGTTGGACGCGGACACGGGGTACGCCGCGCCGACGGAGGTGCTTTTCGAGTGGGCCGCGCCGTCGCTCGCGCGCGTGCCCGGTGCCCCGGGGCGCGTCGCCGCGGAGGTGCGCTTCGAGGTGGGGCCGCCGGACGCGTATCGGGGGCTGATCGAGAAGGTGGACGTGCTCGCGGAGATCCCGTACGTGATCAAGACGATGGTGAACTACGTCGCGGGCACGAAGCCGTACATCTACCAGGTGCGTCGCGTGCGCGTTCGTTTTTGTGGTGCGGGAAGCTGACGTGCGACGTAGTGGAACAACCGGGCGGCGCTGCGCGTGACGGGGCCGGACGCGCTCGTCCCGGGGCTGGCGCAGGGGCTGGACGTGGAGGGCTGGCTGTACAACGAGGCGACGTTCATCTCCTAGTCTCCTGGTTCATCCCCTAATCTCCTGATCTCCTGATTCTCGAGTACGAGGTACTGAGTAAGTACGAGCGACCGCGACACGACACGACACGACACACACGACACGACAGAACTGAATCGAATCGAACCGACTGTGCTGTAGAGATCTAGTGATATCCCTAGCTGTAGTATCCCCCGCATCGATATCCCGCATCTAATAACCTAAACGACCGCACGTTGACAGATAATTTAACTCTGAACGAGCGCGCATTGACGGATAATTCGAATCTAAACGACCGCGCATTGACGTGGACAGACGCTTTTCTCGTTCTTTGGTCACCGTTCTCGTTCTTTGGTCACCGTTCTCGTTCCTCTTGTTGCGGTTTGATACGACTCGCGAGGCGAAGCAAGATCGAGGGCAACGTTTGAAAGGGCCCCTCGCTCCGCACGGCGCAGACGCTTCGGACGGATTCGCATCTTGAAGTTGTAATTCCTGAACAAAACGAAGTGGTTCAGGTCTTGAAAGGTCAAAAACACCATGTAGCGACATCCGAGGTTGATCCGAATGTAATGAGATATGTGTCATTTGTGATGGCTAAGGGTCATATGATGATTGTAGGAGATTTCGTGAGAAACTGCATGTCACTGGCGTGAACCACTTATGTAATCAGTTTGCATTTTGAGAAGGTTAGGGGCAGAGTAATAGGTATACGAGGGAGGTAGGAACGAACATATTCGCAGACCTTAATCTTGGCCAGATGATTTCTCCTTTGTATTCAGATACTTACTCGAGAACCGATTGAATGCACCACTTCAAGCAAATGGATTGCGTATATGATCATCATAGATACTGTATATACATGCAGAATAACAGCGTATCATCAGCGATTCTATAGCTCTCATTACCATCGTGGTTGGCCTGCTCCAGTTGAGGCAAATATAGCACAGAAGGAAACGATACTGAGTGATAGTCGAAATCGATGGCGGCGGGCGGTGAGCCGAAACCCAAGAGACGAGCGACCTCTCGGGAGAGCGAGGCCGCGGGCGAGGCTTCAGTCCCTCCCAAGCACCTGCGCGGTACGGTGCGGCGTGCACGATTCGAGGCGGGCGTTTACCACGCGATAGGCTGCACGGTCGCGAACAGCTCGCTGTACCGCGCCTGTCTGGGCGCAGCACAGCTCATCTGCGGTGCAGCGCAGTACGCCGATGGGCCCGGCGCGACCTTCTGCTGCTGCTGCATCACCCGCCGGTGGACCGACATCGGCACGCCCCCGCTCGGCGTTGCGAATTTGACCGTGGGCTCAACTTCGCTCGAGGGCGTCGGCGGCGACGAACTCGACGCAGGGGACGTCGACGCGGAGCAGCTCGCCTCGGGCGTGTCGGGCGCGTGCGGCGATGTAGGGGGCGTTGCGTACGTGCGCTCGGGATAGTGGTGGCTTGGGATGGGGATCGACTGTGTGCTGCGGGCGTGGACGTGCGCGGGGCGCGCGGTGGGGTATGCGACGGAAGGTGGGGGGACGCGGCCGGTGACGAAGGACGGAGGTGGAGCTGTCGTGCCCGAGGCATAGGGAGTGCTGGAGCTTGGGATGGGGATCGACTGTGTGCTGCGGGCGTGGACGTGCGCGGGGCGCGCGGTGGGGTATGCGACGGAAGGTGGGGGGACGCGGCCGGTGACGAAGGACGGAGGTGGAGCTGTCGTGCCCGAGGCATAGGGAGTGCTGGAGGGCATGGGCGAGGGCGCAGACGAGGGGAGGTCGTAGGATGGGTAAGGCCCTTGACCCTTGAAATCCGCTCGTACCTTTTTCTCAAAGTCGTGCAGCTCCATCGGGTCGACGTTCAACTGCCACTCCAGATAGGAGCACATCTCCCGCTCCATCTGGTTGATCTCCCGCAACGCGAACATATCTTGAGCCACAATCGACCACGACTTGTTAGAGTAGGTGTCCTCACAGATCACCTTTGATGCGAGCATGAAGGCGGAAATAAACAGGCGGTGGCCAGATGATCCGCGAGCCGCGGGAAACCT